>JAJHUR010084162.1:12937-26136 GCA_027495735.1 Lutjanus campechanus | reverse complement strand
AAAAGAGAGAGAACACACACACACACACACACACACACACACACACACACACACACACACACACACTGATGGAAACAGCAGTCTAAACTAAACTAGGGCCATATTTGACCCAGTGTCTCCAACAGAGGGACAGGTGCAGAAGGATAATGCAGCAGGATTATCATAAACAACTAAGTGGGTGATCCTGTGAGTCAACCTGACACCTCTGACCTAACATATACACTGAGGCTCTGTAAGATACAATCTGCAGGAGATTTTGATATACACTGGGGAGAGGATCAGAACAGTCCCTGCTGAAACCTGCTCTCACAGGTCACGGCTCGCCCGCGGAGCACAGGGTGCAAATCATGGATGGGAGGGGAACGAAGTTAGTGAAACAGAGCGTTCACGGACCGGCCTGCTGAGTGGACACGGAGTGGAGATCTCTCCACCCACTTGGAAATAAAAGTGATGTGAAGAGGAACATCTCTTCAAGCTGCTGTTGTGCACACTTACTGCAAGACCCCAAGGTCCTCACTATTTCTATATTTTTATGTTCATCACGGTTACAGCTGGTTTAAACGCTGGACTAGAAGATTTTACGTGGATACCGACTGAAGGAGAGATTCTCTGCTGGACTGCAGTGAGTTTTCTTAGTTAAAATGAGACAAATAGAAACCAAACCGCAATTTTCTTACAAGTGTTGTGACAAATTTCCAAAATTACAGACTTTTAGTCTCTTTTTCTAGCTTTACAACAGTTTTCTCCAGGAAAAAAGTTAAATTAAATTTCTGGTATTACTTAAATTGAAATCCTTTCCACACAGAGACATAAAACAATGTAATCAAAGCTAAACTTGATCAAATAACAGAAACGAATCTGTTAATAGAAGCATTTTACTTGACAAGGAGACATTAAAGGAGAAATTTGTAATATATTTACTGTTAAAAACCATAAAATGACCATGATGTGTCATCTGAGATCGAGGAAGCATGCTAATTTGAAATACAATGATACAGCCAAAGTGTCCTCCTTTGAAATTTTCATTCCATGCTGAAATAACTATTATTGTTTGCCTGTTTCATGTTAATTAGTGTTCAAATTAATGCAGAATGTTCGCCAAATAAGTTCAATTTCTGTTTGAGTCATAAGAAATCATGACTCTTTAGGACATAATCTTTTAGAAGGAGAAGATATTTATACTGTTAAGTTGAGCAATATGTGAATAGAGTTTGGCAGGCAGTGACTGAACTCACTGACTGAATGTTGTGTGTATTTTTTGAGCAGTGGGCTTTTGTTTTCAGGATAACGGGCTAAACTCTACATTGACAGACAACTGACAGTTATAAACAGCTGATCAACTTACAGTGGAAGAATTTTTGTGTCAAAAACTACAGTGAAAAAATACTTTCTTTCATTCTCTCATTCTACTGTGTCTGCAGACATTTCCTCGTGTTGGGAGATGAGAGTAATAACGTGCACTCTGTTCATCTTGGTCCTGCTGTGGGACAGTGTGAGAGCTGAAAATTCCATCAGCAGCCTGCGAGAAGCAGCAGGTAAAGCAGACTTATTCAAATATTGATATTAGTGCAGCTTCTCATGGTGAAAAACAACTGGGGCTCAACATGGCATTTTTGTTGTAAGGTGTTTTTGCTAGGTGACAAAAATACCTGATCAAAGGTGAACTGGCAAACCACTGGGACAGAGGAAGAAAGAGGAAAGTGTCTTTATATCATGTGTGGACTTTAAAAATATTTTTATGATGTATGCAGGTACATCAATCACAAAAAGATATCGGCTTTAGCACTAGAACAATCAAGGTGGTCATTTTAACCATTTTCAAATTTATACTGTATGTGCAAAACAATGCTGCTGGTACCTGGCTTTAAAAGTGTCAGTATTTTCATTTATAATGTTTTTTTATGTATATAAATTACTCAAAAGGCAAAGAGAATGTGATCATTTTTACCTATTTCAGCCATAGGCAGTCATACACATACGGACATTGCCACTGTTATATTGTTACTTCTTGCACAGTTGGAGATGCATCTTGGTTGCTTAGCAACTATCATCGCCTCTGTCAATAAAACTTCACAAGTGGTCTCGATTTCCAATTTCCCAACATTAAAATACAAGTAATTAAATAATTAGACTCAATGAAAAATAATGTAGGGGGAGACTGGGGACAGCTGTGACACAGTTTTGTCTCAGCACCTATAACTCGCTGACGTTTTGTGTTAAACCTCTCAAATTTCGAAACAAACTACCCTGACTTATCACAAATAACAATGTTACCAAATTCTTTTGGTTTTATTTTTGTAGTAAAACCTGTACTTGTTTGTTAAATGCACAGATAGATATAATTATGGCAGGCATAACCCATCCTCAAAACACCCACTATTCGTTATATTATAATTTATATAATATTTGGTATTTGTCTTGAAATGTTATGGCAAGAATCTACACATATTACTTGTATTGCATGTACATTTTAAAGCTGCAATGATTAACTGATTATTAAACGAATCCCTGACTATTTTTAAATGTGAATATTTTCTGGTTTCTTTGCTCCTCTCGGACAATAAACTGAATATCTGTGGGTTGTGAGTAAAACAAGATATTTGAGAATGTCACCCCGGACTTGACATGACATTTTATTATTAATACTATTAATTGATTAATCGAGGAAAATAATTGACCAGTTAATCAACTATGAAAATAATCATTAGTTGCAGCCCGACACCCTTTATCCATGAGTGTGTCTGTTCTTTTCTAACCAAATACAAAACAGCAGCTAATATCAAGGTCAGCAACACTTTTTTTTCTTTCCTTCCTCCATATTTGCAGTGGCGTGGGAGGGGGAGCTGCCATGCGGAAAGTGGGACTGTGAATGTGCGTACAAGCGGCAGCGCGGCTGCTGCTGTGCCACCTCTGAGGTCTACGAGATGGAGGATGAAATCTTCATGAGGGTGATCAACCTGTCGATGAGCCTAAGCGAGCTGGGCGAAAGCATCCTTGAAGTCATAGGTACTCTGAAAACAAGATAACGTGTGCAATAATGTTTTTATTTGCTAATACAATAATATCAAGCCTAATCAGCCAGCAGTGTTTTATTGTGAAAGTCTGCAACACAACCTTTGACCCCACATCCTGCCAAACAATGAGACATCACTGTTTGATCTGACAGTGATGTAGGCTAGCTGTTAGCTAACATGAATGACATAGAGACAAAATTGCCAGTGGAGGATACCAGATTGTGGATAATACATCATCACAGGCCAAATTGGACATTTGGCAGGATTTTGGTGTTCTCAAAGACTGTCAGAATAAAGTTGTCAGTGCTTGCTTGCGTGGCTGCTTGTAAAATGTTTCAGAAAGCAGGAGTACAGACGTTGCTTGTTGTCAACACATGTGAGTCAGTCACAGCCACAGGTGTTATATTCACAGTTTGAAGTGGGTGTGAATTTGACTTGAAAATCATTGTGGGTAACGGGTCAGCTCTTGTTCTCAGCTTTGCGGGTGTGGGTGGCTTTGCAAAAATGGATCCGTGCAGCCTAGGTGTAGTGTAAGAGTCCTGCACGGTGCAGGACTCTTACACTACACCTAACCAAGTAGTTTTTGTGCCTAAACCTAAACAAACTGCCACAATTTCACAGCGTAACAAAGTGTTGGTATTTGTCGAACTGGGAGGAGCACATGTTCTCAGTCTATACAGATGACAAGTCTTTGCCTGACTGTCATTTTGTTTCACTACATTCATTCATCCTGATATTGCGGTTGTGTATACCAGGATTTATACACAATATCTTTGCCTCTGCTCTCCAGCACAGACATGAGTTGAGTGTCACAGCACTCGCTTGTTCGAGGGGCTGTCATGGGTTGACCACAGTTGGAGAGACATAACCGCAGCCCACTTAGAGGCAGGTCAGGCTCGCTCAGGCTCTACTCCAGAGTCGGTGTGTCTAGGTGCGATAAAAGTGGTAATGGAAATGCAAATCAGTTCCGTGCAACTCGGCACAGCCAAAAGTGCAAATGGAAAAGCCCTGTGTGAGATGAGGTGAGATTGTTCTGTTGAAGACACATCTGACAATCCTAACATGAGAATGTGTCTTTTCTCCTGTTCTTCTGTCTCAGGAGGGATGAGGGTTGCGTTCACAGCTTCCTTGAGCCCCAGAACAAAATGCTTTGGACCTTTCACCAGGAACAGCACCATTCCCTATGATGTCATCACCCTCAACCACGGAAATGGATATAACCCCGCCCTGGGTAAGTGCTCAAGTGAAATGAACTGCTTTTGTACTGGACTGGGAGACAATTCACTAGACAAGTAAAATACCAGCCCGTTCTCGTTCACGCAGATGCAAAAGGCTCCTTTTAGCGGCTGTATGAGACACAGCAGGTTTTGAAGTTACTTCAGTGTAAACCCATCTGCCTCAGGTGATGTATTAAGAACGAGAAAGTCTGTGGATGGTTTACCCAGGTACGCTACATAATGTTATGTACATCGTGTGCCCTGCTTCACTTACTTCATGTGATATATGTAATATAAATTATTTGAACACAAAACATGATCTTCTTCTAAACCTAATCAAGTAATTTTGTTGTCTAAACCATGGGTCTTCAACAGGGAGTCTGGGGCCTTTAGGGGGTTCCTCAAGTTTACTTCAGGGGGCCACCAAATCGTTGTAAAATTGGGTGATAAATCTATTCTTTAAAAAAAACATAGACACACCTCATTCACATGAGCTAGCCAACTACTAAATCACTGTGCTGCACCGATCCATAAAGGTTAACTATTAGCTACATATTACTGTTGCATATCAAAATATTGGCCAAGTATCTGTATTATTATCTTTAGTATAGCCTATAGACCACAATGTGTCATTTTGCCTGAAAAATGCTGAGGGCCACTGGCCTAAACCTGACCAAGTATATTTGGTGTGTAAGCCTAACCAAACTGCAACCGTTTCACAACCAAGTGTTAAAAAAGCTTTCTGGCAGTGTCTCATACAGATGCTAAAGGGTTCCCTGTACATCAGTCTGAGATGCTAACAGGCTTGAAAAAAAGATCAGTGTTTGACTAGCAGGGATGAAAAAATGAGGGTGACAGAACATGTATGGAACTTTGTCTAAACTCATCCAATACTTCAGTCACATTCAAGGAGAAGAACATGGATCATGTATCTCATCTCCGTATCCTCCCACTGTACAAAAATGAAGCCAAAATATCCCGTTATTCGAGTGCTGCCACCTGCTGGTGACATCAGTCTGTGCAGCAGTGATCAAGGTTGGCTTCAAAGCTTCAAGGCTTTCAGGTTCCAGCGCACAGAGCTGGGTGACTTAAACCCCAGCAGGGCTCAGCTGTCAGTCATAATGTGAAACCCCCTTTTTATAGAATTGAATAACTAATTAAAACCAAACTGATCAGAAAAATTAACATCAGTGTGATACGAAGTACCTAATATGATAGAAACCATCTTTTGAAAAAAGTAATTAGAAGTGTACTTTGACGTTTTACTTTAGCCCATATTAAAATAACCCAGTATTAATCTTGACAAGAAATTCTAATTTAGTTGTAGCTTTAGTTGCTCCTGCACTACAGAAGGCTTTGTATTTGACATTAACTCAGATAATCTGTCATTGCATAGTGGACATACAACAGTTTTATTTGTAGTGAACCAATATGGGTACTGTGATTCGAAATTTGAGAGACTGAGCATGAATAACCAGAGATGCTTAATCAAAAAGTGTTACCACCATCCCTGGTCTCCCCTATCACATAAGATTGAATGCATAAGTCATTACTGATGCCTCATTAATAGTTATCAGACACTGATGATGTTTATTACCTGATAAAACAAACTTTTTATATATTACTGAGGTCTTCTGTTAAATTGAGTGTCAGGTGTCACTCAGCTGAACTCTGTTATAATAAATCTGCAGTAAAAAAAATATGTAAACCGCTTTATTAAGGCAGATGAGCACTATCTGGGAAAAATCATGTTCATTCACTCTACTGTTAATGTCTGTTAGTCTGTTAATGACTAATAAGAAATTGTAGATTATCTTTTCAAAGGAGGAGATGTTTAAACAGCATGTTAACTGAACATGGCAGTATGCCCTACGGAAATTTTTATATTAGCATTTTATTTGGTCCTAAAAGGGATTTAATATGTTATATACACAACTGACTTTGTACCTAGGCAGACATTGCTGTGTGTTTTCAGGTGTCTTTTAACACGCGTCTTTAATCCACCATCTGAGTTGGGACCAATACGCTCAGTTCTACTTTTGGTTTGAAAACCACAGATTAGGGTCTACAGACAGGTCGTCTCTCCTCTTTCTTTCCTTTTTACCTGAAGGCTGCTGGTGAAGATGAGGCACACATTGTTTTCATTATAATTTTTTTAAAATTTGCATCATATTGCTTGACAAAATAAACATTGTTATGACATGTACTGCAGCCAGACACCAGGGGGACATTGAAATGCTTTTGCTTCAGTTTTAGGGAGCTCTTGTGTCGTCCATTTCTATGTCAATGATGTCACCTTACACATTTTTTATTCAGTTATTGAATTCTTTCTCTGTTTACCTCTAACTGACATTTGAAATCATGAGAGCGCAGAGGTACCTGGTATAAATTCATTTAAAAGAATATTATTTGTTTCAGGTATATTCACAGCTCCTCGTGACGGACTGTACTCCTTCTCCTTCTCGGTCTACTCCACGGTGGACATGGAAGGCGAGAGGATGTACTACAAGGTGCAGCTCATGAGAAACGGGGAGGTGGTGGCATCCATCTGGGAAGACAACAGGGAGGACTCGGAGGACAGCAGCTCCCAGGCAGTGCTGCTGTCCCTGCAGCGGGGAGGCCAGGTCTATGTGCAGATACTGAGCGGCAGACAGCTGTGTGGCATCGTCGAGGGCCTTAACAGCTTCTCTGGCTCCTTGATTTACTGATCTAATGTGTCTGTCCGGTCTGAAGCTTACATGTGTTTACTATTACTATCATTTCTTCAAAAGTAAAGCTGAAATTTCAACATGAAGATAAAGATGAAAAAAAAAGTAGTGCAGTTGAACACATGTTAATGCTTTATATGTGATTGTGCTTTTTTTTTTTTGAACTTTATTAAAAAACATATGATCAAATGCATTGCAGAGCTTTAATTCATAAATTTATGTGGGGGGTATATTTGACAGAATTAAAGACACCACATTAAGCCATATCATTTGGCATTTAAGTAATTAATTACCTTTTCAGAGTACTTCAGTACTCTACAACTTTACAACTGCAGATACAATGGATTGTTTGCACAGCAAACATTCAGACTTGTCAGAAAAGGAGAAACACACGTGGACTTCATAACAATATTTGCAGCTCGGTTCCATTAAGCATCCCAGTAGCAGTGACAGTGAACCAACATTCACAATAGAGGGATTTCCCCTAAGTGGAATGGAACAGTCTCTAATGTACCGGAAAGTTTTTCTAGTATGGCATGTCAAAATGTCTGCTGTGCAACTAGTCCTTTATCACAAGACAAGCCCAAGGTTGTTAAATCTACAAGCTCCGATCCAGGACTGTTTGCATTTAAGTCATAGTTCCTGAAGGAAATCTCACTGGGTCACATGCATGAATCGTTCATACGAACAGATCAGATGTTAAGTTGTGCTTTAAGAACTTTTTTTGCATTCATCAGTACTTTGTATTTCCTTTGTTCTTAGGTTAGAACAAAATTTACGATTACTCACATTTTGTGCCGTGAAATGTTAATAATAATAATGAAGAAAACTTACTACAACTTGTACCTTACTTTGCAAAAAACACGGAGGACAAATGTTATACAACTATTTATTCATTTAACACATTTGAATGTTTAAACTTTAAGATGATTAGGTTACTGAAACAGATTCTTCAAAATCTGCATGTTGTTAGAGACTCAAGAGACAAAACGATCTAATCCACCTCATATGCCGGTACTCACCGCCATCACTTTCCTGGCCTGATATGTGGACTGATATGTCTGGGTATGACAAACTGCTTCTCAGCACACCAAATAAATCCACTGTACTCATGTCCACACCCTCTCCACATCTGCATCATCCACCACTGTCCGGGAGGTGGGGGGCACGACCCGTTTGCACCTGCTGCACCTAAAATGAGCTCCACATTGATAAACTACAACATGCACATGCAAAATGTACTTACATGCATTTTCTAGTGATTAAAACAAAAAAATATTCTATAATAATATAACACTGAGAAAGCAGTCATTCTGTGTAATGAGTACTTTTACTTAAGACACTGGTGCATTTTGTTGATTATACTAAAGATCTGAATACTTCTTCCTGTCAGAGTCTGTTTCTTTTCTCCATTCTTCATGTGTCAGCTGTTTTCCCCTGTGTTTCTTGTGGCTCCTAAGCCTTGTTTCTCTGTGCTTCAGATCCGCACTCACTGGTCACCCGTTTGCCTGCCACTCCAGCCTGCCAACCTGTTTCTATGTGCCCTGTTTTACCTGAGATCCCTGGAACAGCCCAAAACACCCCTTCTTGCTTTATTGAAAATAAATACACTTTAAACTGAACTGCTGTCTTGAGTCACACTTTTGGGTCCAGTTCTCACTATACTACACAACACTTCCACTACTGGAAATCACGTACTTGACTCAACTAATCAAGAAGTCTCAGTAATTAAACCTGTGGTTCTGGCTACAAATACAACCTGTCAGGTGGTCCCTGAGGATTACAGTTAAGAACCATTTAGTCGCACATATGAACACATATTAGACAAACAAACTATTTTAATCACAGGAGACTTAATTTGTCATAATTAATGAGTTGAAGTGGAACAAATGAGTCTGTTAGTCAAATCAATCCAGGCCACCACCTATGAACACGGTGGTCCATTCCCAAGACCACCGTGTTCATAGGTTTTGAAGTCTCCTGCACTACTGTCTCTATATCATCGGGCTCCCAGCAACAGAAGAGGAAAGAGGTTGTGGGTGAAGAGGTTGCCAGGTTGGCCAGTGGTGTTGCTTTCAGGAGGCCTTTGGGAGCAATCGATGGATGTCAAATAAGGATCAAAGCCTGGGCCAGAAAACTTTTTTTTTACTCTTGTTTTGCAAGCCACCTGTGCCCAGCCTGGTAGATTTATTGATATATTATGTGGTTACCCTGAGTCAGAGCACGATGCCAGGATTTTATGCTGCAGTCCGCTTCTTGCGTCTACAGTGTATCCACCTGCTGACCACTCACTTCTTGATGATGGAGGATATCCCTGCATCAACAACCCCATTACCATCAAAGCACCATATAGGGAGCCATACCACGGGTTGGTCCAAGCTCGCTTCAACAGACACCATTCAAAAGCAATGTGCATCATTGAAACCTCTTTTGGCAGGAGGAAGGCCCTGTGGAGAGCTGTCTTCCTTCAGACCTTGCCATTGGATCGGCTGATTGTCCCCATGGTGGTCACTGCCTGCACAATGCTATACAATATCTGCCTGGGAGTGGGAGATATTATGGATGAGGCTGTGTTTGAGCCAGCCAGAAGACGCTGAAATGTGGCAGAAGGGATGAGATCTGCACGGAGGGATGAACTAGCTATAATGTATATATGTGGTTCCTGTAGTGCTATATTTTCATCTAGATAGTTTTGATGTGAGTTGAAGAGTTTTGGAGATATCGGCTGTAGAGGTGTCTGCCTTCTAAGGACAAAATGGCACTTAGAACCGTAACAATAAGTCGATTAACTGATAATTAGCAAGTAGTTTGATCATTAATTTATTACTTTGAGTCATTTTTTAAGAATACATGCCCAGATTCTGATTTCACCTGCTTAAATGCGAATATTTTATTCTTTCTTTGGTTCCCTATGACAGTTTTGAAGGCTACAATATTTTCATACAGTTTAACTGTCAATGTTTGGTTCAGTTTGCTGATGTAGGTAACATGTAGGGTAAACAGCCTAAATGAAGTTGTGTTGTTGGTTTTCTGTTATTGTAAAATCCAGTATGTTTTTCTTTTACTTATCCTCTTTATTTTATATTTCAAAATCGTTCTTTAAAAATACAGAATTCATGTTTAATTTACAAAAAGTTCCTATGAATACACACATTTTCTTATATTAAATCACAAATATTTTTTAAGTGCATCGCCAATATTACTAAATAAACCGATTTGACATGATCCGTTAACCAGTCAGTCAGTTGTTGAATGACTGATTACTGTGCCATACCAAAACAAATGAATGCTGTGCGTGAATAAGTAAATTCAACAGCACAGTTTGGGCATTTAGATTCCTCCAGTAGTGTGGCCATCAGCACACTGAGTCATATCATTTTTCTTTTACTTACCGTTCAGATGTCTGTTAATCACTTGATCCTCCTGGCAACAGTCATCTGTCTGAACAGCTGCACTGCAGGAGCTCAGGGTGGCACTTGTGGCAGTTGTGTTATATTGGATTGCATTTTATTATCCTCCTCTATCTGAAGTTTATCAAATATTAGAAAAAAATCTTTCATTTTTATGTGGTCCACCACTACCATTGTAAAGCCACAAAACTTCCCATAGAGCTGATTCAACACATAATCAGCTGATCTGATCAGAAAAGAAAAAGTACTAGACTTGAACATTTGTATGTCAGGTTCTATTAATTGCAGAGCTGTTATTTTTTATAACATTGTGCATGCTTCATGCTTCTGTTTTTATACTATCTCTGTATATGTTTGACACAGATTTTATAATAGAAATCTGAGTTAGATGGACTTCCATAGCAAAATATAAGTTATGAAGAGAAAAAAGCAGGGCAAAACAAGAACCACTGCAGACACATATTTAACTTTATTACTTACAATGCATATACTGTACATTAGCTCAGTGGTTCCCAAACTGGGGGGCGCGGAGCCATTGCAAGGGGGGCGCGAAAGACCAGGGGAGAAAAAAAGAGTGAAACAAAGCTGAATGAATACGATCTATGTAGGGGGAATAAACAAATGAGTTTGCTGTTTTTATCCAACTGACCTTTATTTTGCTAAAATTTAACATTTGAATTCTTTTTTTTATCAGTTCCATCCCCAATTATTGTTAACAATTGATTGAAAATTTTGTGGTGGGGGGCTTGAACTTTTGTTGGCTTCCGAAAGGGGGGCATACTGGAAAAAGTTTGGGAACCACTGCATTAGCTCATCCGACATCAAATGGTTACAAACAAATAAAGAAAACGGTTTACTATATGTTGTTTGTTTTTTTTTGTGGTCATGAAATTTGCCAACTTTCTCATTTTGAAATGCTTCTATTCAAAGACGAGAGCAAAATCAGTCGCTACTTCATGTGTTACATTGTTCTGTACAGTACAGCATGTATTGGCTATGGCTATTTATCTCTAAAAGCAAATTACTCAAGCTGCCTCTTAACTTAAAACACTATGGCAAACACTTTTTCTCTACAAGGCACTCTTATCAGATTATTATCAGATTATTTTGTTTTGTCTGTTTGAGAGTTAGCATCTAAATTTGATACTCTCTCTTGCCCACCACCTGTTTTCATCCCTCTGCACAAACTGCACAAATCACCACTATTTTTAAATCTGAGGATCCAGCTTTAATCTCAGGAAAGATTAAACCGAAAGCAGCTGGACTTGTTTAAATGTCTTCAGACTAGCTCAGACTAGCTTTAGTGAACAAACTGAGCTCATTTCAGCTCTCTCCTTCTGTGATAATGATGCTCTCTTCACACCTATCTAACAGGTAAGTGTCTCCCCCCATAACTTATAATGCAGGAGTTCCACAAGGTAGCATCTTAGGTCCCCTACTCTTTATTCTGCATGTCACTGATTTTCCCAATGTGCATATGCTGATGACACTCAAATTTTTCTTTCTGATCCAAGTCCTGATGTCATTAACTCAAAACTCTCCTCTGATGTCTCTGCATGACTGGTTAAAAACTCATCGTATGATTATCAGCGTCAAGAGAACAGAATGCATGTATTTCCTCTTTAAAAACTTTTAACTTTAAAAAGTTTTGTTGATTATTTTGGTGCCTGTGAATTGAATGGTTTTAATTGAAAAAAAAAAAGATTAAAATTTTAACCACCATTCATTGCCATTTCAACTTCAATTTACCCATTTTTTTAAATACAGGAAGGACACACATGCAACATCTGATTTAACCCATTAACTCATTTAACACAGGCCAGTTTGACTGTAACTGATTTTACCATCTGTAATGTTAATCAAATGAAATTAAATAGCAGAGCAAATAAGAAGAACAGCAGTTTTAACCAAGTGTAGTTACTTCTTAAAACAATGCACACACAAATAATTTCTCACTTGGTGTTTCCCAGCCCTGTGGATGTAGAGGACAGGATAGATAACTCCAAGCCAAATCATCACACAGTAAGCCAAAGGCTGCCAGATACACAGTGTTTGATAATCTATTTTCCCAATAAGGAGGTACATTATGATCAGGGGTAAAAAGCTGACAATCAAAGTCACCTGGAAGATCAGGACAATATTAAAAGCCCTTTTCTTCATCAAGTTGGATCCCTCCCTCTCTCCTTTCCCTGGCGAGGGCTGTTTCAGAGCTCGGAGAACTGCTAAGCAGCAGAAAGAGTCGATGATAGAGACTAAAGCAAAAAAAATGGTGTTTATGCCGATTAAAATCGGATTGTCTTCACAGAGCAGTATTTGGACTACAGCAATCACAGTGGTGTGTAGCCAAAGAGCACAACAAAAGCTCATCCTGTACCGCAGGGGTTTACACCTGAGGTACAGCACAGGGTGTATGACCGCAAGGTAGCGTTCTATACAGATGGCGCACTGGAACTGAAGCCTGGCTGTCAGCATTATGTTGATGAGTTTACTCAGTATTTCTGCTGGTGCAGGATCGTCATGAAAGGTTGTGGACATCAGTGTCTGCAGGAATTCATAAACTACCTCCGAGAGGACCAGGTGGAACTCGAGCACTTCCATCCTATCTGTCCAGAAGACAGGAGACGACACCATCAGCCACAGCACCCAGCCATTAGCGGGCACAGAGATCAGGAGATAAGACAGAGTTGCAGGAACAAAGACGGGAGAATGTAGACAGAGCCCGCACTCTGAGGTCTTGCTTGCCGTGAGGTTTTGCATGTTTCCTGGAAAAAAGTACAAAGGGAAAAAAAACTGAAAAATAGTAGAGCCCTGTAAATCCAGTTATCAAGGGGGGGGGGGGGGGCCCCGGTC
>JAJHUR010084162.1:0-12917 GCA_027495735.1 Lutjanus campechanus | reverse complement strand
GGGGGGGGGGGGGGTCACTGACTTGGACATGTACTTTCTAACAAAATCTAGGAGATCATTTCATAGCAGTCAAATTCTACCATCACTGCACTGCTTGTCCATTAATCTTAGAATACATTTAAAATTTTTATTCATGAGCTCATCCATGGTCTGGCTTTATATTAAAGAACTTTTAACCCTTTACACCCCAGCCAGTACCTGGTTGTCAGGATTGGGGAGTAACATTATTAACTTGCTCTAATGTTAACAATTTTTGTATGTCAAAGGGGGAGGAGAGGCAACATGGGTTTATGATTAATTCTCATTTTTGTTCTGTAAATTTGTACTTTGAGCTTAGCTTGAAAAGTGCTATATTATTAAAACTATTAATATTATTTTGTGAGTGAAAAGGCATTTTCTCATCATTTATTTGTCATTAGCCCAAATCTTTTGTTTGAATATTACTTTCAATATCATTGCCAATACTATTTTACTGTTTTAGTTTAATATTTTACTCAACTTATCTTTTATTGTTAATTTATTTGGCACAAGATTTTGCGCTTACTTTAAAAATACTTAATATTTATTACTCTATTTTTTTATTCTTATGCAACTGTATCTTATCTTATCTGATCTTGACTGTAAATTAAAAAAAAAAGTTCAACAAACCCACAATGCTCTTTGTCTGCATCACTATATTTGCTTCTCTAAACAAATTTGTGCCAAAAGTTGGAACATGTCAAGACTGATGACAAATAAAATCTGCAGTCCATGAATGAATACACAAATGTTTGTATGAAAAACAAACAGTGATGAAAAAAGACAGGAAGATAGATTTACCGTATGTGATTGCTATGGCAACCACATGTAACTGAGGAAAATTGTTTACTTTACTATTACACAAAGGAAAATAAAGTCTAGAAACATGTAAGTACTAACCTTGTCTTGCCCTGCGTTTTGTTCCAAAATGCATAGGAGCTCCTGCTTTAAAATCACATCATCCACAAAACATCTGTGTTCATCCACTGATCAGTAAACAAATGATGTCTCTGGTATGCAAAACCTATAGATGTCAATTTGAGTAAGGAGGGTTTGACTTGACAGGTGTTGTGGTAACTAAAGATTCAGATATACAGAGCTTCATAAAGCAAGCTATGTTAATGTTTTCTGCCACCGGATCAGATTCTTAAATGAAACAAGACTTTTCTTTCCTGATGTGCTGGAGGCTTTCAACTTCTGATTCAAGCTTCAGGTTTGTAGTTGATCCACACAGAATTCAGTCACTTTTTAGACTTGTATGCACGAAGCCATCCACAGGCACAGATGACATCTCTGCTGGAAAACCCATCATTATTCCAGTTCCAAAGAAACCATACCCAACTGAAAATAATTATTATAGACATGTGGCTCTGACTTTGATCGGGATGAAATTCTTTGAAAAATACCTGGTGTCTATACTTGAGGCAGATGTCAATTCTTCAATAGATCCACACCAGTTTGTTCGTGTGAATAACCCCTTTTTTGATGAAAGGATTATTTGTTATACTAAGTTTTTCATTTAAAAAATTTTCCTTCCTCATCTGTTGAATAAAATATGGTTCTTCATGGAACCCTCAGAAAAGGGTTATAGGTGAAACCCCTGCACCATACCGGTACTGATACCTTCACTTCGATACCGGTTCCTGAACGATACTTTTTTCAATACCAGTTTTATAAAATCAATTGTAACAAAAAGAAAATTACATTACACATTACGGTACAAATGTTTAGTTTTATTTTTCAGCTTTGGCATTTTTCCACTCAAAGCCGTTTTCTAACATAAAAAATAAACAACAAATAATTTTCAGTGCAAAAAAAACAAAAAAACAGTTGCAAACAAGTGACAAGTCAGCGTCTAGTGCTCACTGCTGCATACTAAGGACCTTTAAATCTTACTGAGCCTTCACATAGCAGTTCTTCAGAAAAATCAACATGTCTGCTTTCTCAGGCAACAGACAAGCCCCCACCCTAATCCATGGTGGGATTAAGGTTAAATTATTTTAAAAATGCACTTGGCTTTGATCTGTCAGTCTGTTATTATCATCATAGTTGTGTAATGTAATAATAATGATAATAGTAATGATAATAGTAATGGTAATGGCAATAATATTAAAAACTTCAACTTCAACTTCAAACAATACAGTAGTGTCTATGTATATACTATACATACATTAGATCATTACACACTGCACAGTATAATACACAACTACGCTGGCTCAATGTCCCGCCTACAGCACATCTGATTGGTTAGAAGTTACGGGTAATCAATCAGCACAGACACACTGTGTCACAGACAGGGTGAGACAGAGCAGTGAGAGGAGCTGTGTAGAAGTTAAAACAGCTGATATCACCAGAGTTTCAATAATTATCACAGTTTTATGATCTGTTTCTTTGACGACAGCATAGTTACATCAGTGAAAAAAGTCATGGTCTGAATTTCACTCAAGACGATGTGATGGATTTTAAATTAGTCGCTCTTCGCAGAGATGCTCTGCAGCAGCATCTGTCCTGTCTTTTCACTGCAACTCTGCATTGAGATTTCGGGTATTATAACTTATACAAAAGTAACAGTGACAGTAAAACGATGATGCTCAGACGTAGACCGCGGATCACATGCGTGCCGAACTGTGGAAAGCGACCCGTACGAAACACGGTGCAACTGCGATCCGTTGCACCCCTATTTACAACACAGGTACACGTGAACCCCGTCTGTGGGCAAGTATTTTTCCTGCATGCCTCAACAACATGTAACATTACAGCCAATCACCGGCAGCATTATCAGCTCTTGATTATTTGATTAACGCCTTGGTACCGAAACTTGGCACAGAAAGACACGGCATCTTTTGATACATAAAAGAACCGAAGTTTGTTACCCAGCCCTAATTTTATATCTCTCTGGGTGGGCTCAAAATGACACCACTGGAATATTAAAGGGTTCTCAATAGAACTCCCTGGGTTGGTTCTAGATGAAATGTTTGGGATGCAAAAGGATTCTCAGTAGGACCCCCTGGTTGGGTTCTTTTTAGCACCTTTAGAGGGTGGAATGGTTCTGGATACAGATGGTTCTGGGTGGAACCATTACAGCATAGAAGGAGTCTCTGTAGAACCTCTCGGAACCTCTCTCAGGTGCTCCCGGGTGGAACCTTTTACAGGTGGTTCTAGGTAGAATCCCCTGGAATGGTTGTGGTTGGACTCTTTACAAAAGAACAACCCAAAGAACCCTATAAGGTTCTCGTTAGCACTCGTTAGCAAGACCCCAAAGACTACACATGTCTGCTATTTATTGATTTTGCACTTCCAATCCCTTTTTAATTAAGTGGTATTTTTTCTTTTTGACCAATCAAATCCAGCATGCCAGGATCCATAATTCACCTTGAGAATCTATGTAGATCCATCAGCACAGGTGCCCCATAGGGTGGTGTCATTGCACCAGTCCGTTTTACATTATATACAAATGAGTGCACAAATAGCCACCATAAGAACCACATTTTCAAATTTTCAGACACCGATGTCCTCAGCCTATACTGCACAAGAACACAAGTCTGTCGTTAGTGTAGAGTTCTTCAGCTTGTCCCCATAGGAGAACCCTTTATGGTTCCTGGCAGAACCCTTTATAAAGGTCCTATATAGAACCCTTTCAGGGGGTTCTACTGAGAACCCAACGTTAAGGGTTATACCTGGAATCATAGGTGAGTGAAATGAGAGCACACAACCAACATTATTGCATTAAGCAGTTTTATTGAGAGTATTCAATTAGCAAATTTCAACAATGCATCACAAATGTGTCTCAGAAATTATACACAGCAACAATGATTAAATGATTACAACAATGATTAAACAAAGCATAGCACTAAGTTTGGGACGGCAGAAAAACATTGAACTATGTTGTATATCATCTAATTAGTCCGCCTGTGACAAGACAGTTAGAAGGCAGAGTGGTTTTTCTCACCAGTTGGAGATGAACCACTGGACGCTCATGGACACACAGCTTTGCAGTTCAGGTTGCTCTTTGCCCCTGCACTCTCCAAGACATAGAGAACTTCACAATCAGTCATACCTTTAATTTGAACCTGACCTTCAATTATCTGAGTTATCTTGAACATCTCATAGGGGGGGATGAGCACTTCTGCCTCTCTCTCATAAGATGAGAATTTTTCCAAAGAAGCACCTGCACAGGTTTTAATTTTAAAGCAGGCCTTGTTACCAAACTCTGTCAAGTCTGTGTTGAAAGAGCTGGAGGCAAAGCCGCCGAAGCGAACGATTTGGTCGACTTTGCCAGTAAAAACAACTCTGTTTCGCCTGTAAGTAGTGTGACAGGTGTAATTGCTATTCAAGATCTGTATGGCAGATGTCAGCAGGAAATGTAAAGAGTGGTACTGGAATGAGGAGCCATAGATTCTCCTGTTTGTCCGGACTGCAGTGTTGAACTCGTAGTACACTTGGTCCCCTGTATAAGCACAGATTGCTTTCATGTGATCTTTGGTTAGAGCCTTATCCTCTATGTGTTTTAGATTTCTTTCAGCACATTCTTCTGCCTCGTTCCAGGCCTCCGCAAATGGTCCCTCATGCTTCTCTTCCTCCAAGTATTTGTTCTTGACCGCTTTCATCATGTCTTTTTGGCAGCCAAAGTACATGTCATCGATGGAATCATCAGACATGGTCAATGGTATTTTGGTGGGGTTGGCATTTTCTCGTAGAAGAAGGTTGAAACGGATCTTAAATGGAAACAAAGAAAAAGATGAAGAGGAAGGTTATTAAAGGGATACTTCACCCTAAAATCAGTCAATCAATCATCTTTCTAAAAAATCATGACCTGGTTACTCAAGATGATCCACAGACCTTGTTGTGAGCACTTTCATGGAGGAACTACTTTCTTTGTAGTTGAAAAGAAACTAGTTCTGGTAGAAATTTGTTTTTTAATAGTTTATTTTTTATTTAAATCAAATCAAAACTCAATGAATTATCAAAGTAACACTTGCACAGTGTTTTTCAGTTTCAGCAGCAATCACATGTTAAAATATCTTAACTCTCAGAATAAAGAACGTGTGAAAAACGAGCGAACGATAGGTAAAAGCTAAATGCAAATGCTTATGATGATGTCTGAACCTGTTTGACTGTGTTACCAATATTAAAGCTACTACAAGAAACTTTTCTATTGTGTTGACTTTGGAGGCCACTGTGGACAAAAGTGTTGGTGTTTCCACTGCCAAAACTATAAAATATAACATAAAAAATAAATTAATCGCAATGAAAGTCTCCTCTTTCTATTTTTTTTAAACTGGCTAATATACTGTACTACTCATCAAAATTGTGTTGTGTTGTCAGGGAAAATGTAAACATAGACTTGTAGTAAATCATAAAATGACCATGATATGTTATCAGAGATCAAGGAAACATGTTAAGTTGAAACACTCTTTTCTCTGACAACGACACTGCAGCTGCTGTGTCCCCCTTTGAAATTTCTTTTGTGGGCTGGAATAGATAGAAGAAGATAGATAGAAAAAGAATTTTCTTTGCCTCTTTAGAGTTCAAATTGATGGAGAATGTTCACTGAATGAGGTAGTGTCTGTTTATGGGTCGTAAGAAATCATTAATTATCTTTTAGAAGGCGCAGATGTTTGTAACTGTTAAATTGAGCAAAATGTTAATGGAGTTTGGCAGGCAGGAAGTCACTGAACTCCAACTCCAGAGACTGTTTTTTCAGAGCAGTGGGCTTTTGTTTTCAGGATAACGGGCTTAACAGAATACAATGTTGCATGCATCTTGTGCTACATTTTAACCTATTTAATATAGAGTCTATGGCTACAGCTCACTATTTAGACATTTTTGCAGGTTGCTATTGCTACATAATGTTACTTTAAGAATAACTATATATAAATGATCAACACGTCCAACAATTTTCATATGCTGCACTCACCGTCATGGAGTCCACAGGCAGCATCCAGCCAAGGATTAAACAGAGTGGAGCAAGGATCATCATGTTTCTCTTCATCACTGCAGTCAGGACAACTAAGAGTGAACTGCGACACACTGCATGATAGTAACACACATAAAATAAAAGATTCATGTAAATTAAATTAATGGTACATAAATGGTCGTTGGTTGCTGTGAGCCTGATTTGTCATTATTTTTGTGCCTGAAAATGAAATGGTTTTAATTGAAAATTGAAAATATGAATATTTTAACCTTGAATTTATTCAATATTTTTTTCAATTAACAATTAATTTGGTTTCTAAAACTCAATTATATAAATTTATCTAAAGAAGAAAAGTAATTTATTTTGCCTAAGCAATAGTTGCTATAACTTTTTCCAGGCTTAAGATCTCGGGTTTGGTTCAAATACGTTGCTTGAAATTTTCTTAACAGTTTTGTTTTTACAGGATATGATACTCAATAGTTGATTTGAAGCTCAACTCACCAGTCTTTGAAGATGATGCGAAGTGAACCACTCGGGTCAAAGGATTTGATCAGACAACAGGTCCTCTCAGTGTTCAGGGCTCGTGGTCAGTGGTATATATACCCCCGCCTTTGTGTCCTGACATGTCACAGGTCCTCCACACACATGTACAATTTGCACGTCCAAAATGTCTAATTATGTGGTTTGTCTTAAAAAAAACCATGACGACTGTTTCGGTTTGTGTATCATGTGTGTTTGTGTGCATGCATTAACCTGAGGTCATCTGATTAATCAAGGAACTGTTGAGTCAGAGCCAAATAAACAGCCTGAAACACCAAACTGAGTGACAGAATCATGTTAGAATCCTTTGTGTCCATCAGTGTTAAATCACACATTAATACTTTTCAGCATGTTTTAATGCACTGGTTCCCAACCTGGGGTCTGGGCTCTCAGAGGCCATCAAAGTTAGATTTTCATTTTTGCACACTAAAACCACACTTTACACAAAAGTCAGTACACAAAACTATTTAAAAGGATACATTACTTCACCCTCAATTAAACTTAGTAGGCTAGATAAAGGGTCTAAGAATGGAAACAATTTAATTTATGTTCATTTGGACAGTAAAGCTTTGGAATGAATCACTTATTCTTTTGGTGGCTGCACCTAGTAATTATTTTCATTGTGATTAATTTGTCAATCATTTTCTTAAATAATCAATTAATTAATCCTGTCACAGTCTTTTTTAAAATTTTCTGCCTTTATTTATAGGACAGCTGAAGATTGACAGAAAAGGGGGTGAAGAGAGAGAGGGGAAGACACGCAGTGACAGGCCGGAGGCAGGAGCCGAACCAGCGGCCACTGCAGAGGACTAACAGCCTGCAAGGGGGGGGGGGGGGGGGGGGTCGCTCTACCAACTGAGCTAAACGTCCGCCCCTCCTGTCACAGTCTTGTCAGATTGTGGTCCAATGGACTTATTTGTCAAGTCTTTCCTGTAACAATTGTTTTCATTATCGATCAATATGTTAATCACTTTCTCCATTAATGGATTAATTGTTTGCTCAGTGTTTCCCAAAGTCCAAAATTATGTCATCAAATGTCTTGTTTTGTCCACAACCCAAACACAAAGCCATTAATCAATTATGAAAATTGTTGGCAATTAATTAAATAATAGATTAATAATTGATGAATAAATTAATCATTGCAGCTCTAGTATGTGTGCGTGTGCGTGGACTGGAGAAACCACTGTTTTAACAGAATAATAACATTTCAGTACATTACACAAATTAAACACAGCATGAATTACAGGCGCATGTGGAAAAGAGCAAATTTCATGATAACAAAGAAGGACTAATGGTCAAACTTGGCAGTGGTAGTAAGGCGATGAGAGATGAAAGTCATATATGATGCCATATCCAACCACTTTTTATACGTTTGCTGGGGTCTGAAACTGCTCTGCATGGTTATACACTGCACAAGAGGTGGACAAAGGAATAACTATGCCTAATTTAATGAAATTAACAGCCCTGGGTGTTACACATTGTATTTTAATTAATAAATGCACTGGTAACAAAAAATACATATTTTTCCTCTTACCTGTAATATTATTTACCCATGTAGATCAGTTGTTAAAAACACACTGAAAATATACGACTATGGTAAATGTAGAAAAAAACATTTGTGAATATATTTCTTTAATTCAAGAGATAATAATTACATTTTATATAATATATTATTAGTTAATTTATATGTTCATTTATTTATGTAACAGGGACAGAGCATATAATGTGTATATGTGATGTAAATATGCCAGAGTTAGCAAAAATGCTAATTTACGTGATTTACATCATTTTAGTCCTTCAGCAGGTAACAGGACACACATAATACACGTAATACATACACATAATAATATGCAATTAAATCCAATTAAATTCTGTATTATTAATTCATTATTTTTATTTTTAAGCATTTTCCCTCATCCATTTTCCTGAGGCCTCCCCAGCAGATGTAGATCATGGATCTATATTGTTTAGAGATGCCTGTCTTCTCTCGAGTGTTATGGGACTAAATGACATCAAGCTTGTGGTGCTCAAAGAAAGAAAAGGGAAAAAAAAGAAAAGCTGTGAGCAGTTTCATGTATGAGCTACTTCCTTTCTATAAGAATCTACTGGAACTACTTTCTGTCTATGAGAAAGAAAGTAGTTCCTACATGACACTGCTCACAAGTTCTGCAGATTATTTTGAGGGTCATAATTTCTGGAAAGACAAATTTATCTTTGAAGTTTTCAAATGTTTTATTTTTTTTTTGGCACTTTTAGCACCGCACCCCTATATGGATGGATAAATAACACTACAAGTAAAACAAAACATATGTTTTATGATTTGGGGCTGAACTGTCCCTTTAAGTTTCCGTGTGCTTTAAGATCATTTAAGAGAGGTTGTCTTTAACCTGAGTGTGTTATTACAGGTCATGAATCATGGATTCCAGTCCCATATATCAACATGGAACTTTAAAATTACATGATACTTTTCTTAAAGCTGCTATATGGAACTTTCACATTTTGTTGATTTTGGAGGAACCCTGTGGACACAGTTGGGTGTGTTTCTGTTGTATAAAACACAAAATAAACTAATTAAATAATACATAATACATAAAATTCTTCTCCTTCTTCTTTTTAACTCGCTAACATATTACTGACTGGAATTCTGGAAAAATGTAATCACAGGCTTGCTTCATCTGATTAACATAACTACAGAAATAGCCAGTCATTCTGCAGATGGTCTTGTTCACTTGTAAGTCATATAGAGGCATCAGTATTAAATTAAGACTGTTTCATGACAGGTCAACACTCCTTGTAGTAGCTTTAAAGAATGAAACCACTCAGGCTTTGCTTCATTAATAATGATCCAGAAAAGCAGCTGTAACTATTCTAAAGTTCAGCACTTTCATGGGTCCTTCAACAGTATTTCAACATGTTTATATATCTGATGGCCTCAATTACTGATAAATATATATGAAAAAATGAACGGACTATGAGAGCAGAGGGTCTTACATTATCTGTGTGAAAGGCAAGCAGAGGAAAATATCCTCAAACAGTAGTTCTCTCGTATTCAGAGACTGCCCCTCTCTCTCTTTCACAGCTTAACCACACTGATGAAGTTTCTCCCTCTGCGCCTCCCTTTGTGGTCACAGCAGAGGATATGGAACATGTCAGCAAGTCTATTTTTTTCCTCACATCTCCCATGAGTAAATTCTCTTTTAAAGTCATGTATTTGTAGAGGCATGACTCATTGTAAACTATGGTGGAGTACATTTCATGTCAGTTCATCAAACTGTCTACTCAGAGGCTGACCTCTCCTGAAGTTTCATTTGCTAATAAAAAATATGAGAATCCAAAGAAATATGTTTTTGTAGATCTTTATAGACCTTTTTCATAACTGCCTTATTAATATAAAGTAGTAGAGTAAACATAGGTGTCGCCAGTGATTAATCATTAGATAAGGTCATATTTTTAAGGTCACATTTTTGGCCATAACTTAAGAATTCATACACTAATTGTGACAGAATTTCACACAAACCTCTCATAGAATAAAATGATGAGGTGATGACATTATATATCCAAAAGGTCAAAGGTCAGCTTCACTGTGTTTATCACTGGAAATTATTCACTGGAATCAACACGAGAACTTCCATTTTTCCAAAAAATATAACTTATAACTTTTTAAAACTGATTCAAAGTTAAAGGTCAATATAGTGGTGGGTTCCATATTAAATTCCTTCAAAGTCTTCACTACAGACATTATATGAGTCTGGACAGACTGTGACTTGACTGATTGGTGGAGACAAGCAACTGTGAGGCAGTAATTCTATTTTTGACTGCTCTGTTTTGCAGCTGACTTCTCCCTGTTCTTAACCGGCCACTAGGGGGCACAAGTGATCAGCAACTGCTTCAGTTTTAAATCTTGTTTCAGCTCCAGACAACATATGTGGAGTTGATGTTGATGGAACTTTGCAAATCTCCATTGGTAGAATCAGGTGAATCATGACAGTTGTGGTGACATTGCAGTAGGTGCTTCACCATCTGTTGACTGGTGGGGATCTGCACTCCACTGAGTGACTTCCTCTAGCTGTTTCCTGTTTCTGTTTGAATTGCTGCTATTTATGTAGTCAAAAGAACCCAGTTCCAGTTCATGTTTGCCAGATACTATAATTTAAAGTAGTATCATATACTATCAGGGTGGTGGGGTCACACTGTCAGTTATTTTCATGGAGACACAGATGCAGCAGTCACAGATCTCCTCATGTGCTCTGTTTCTATTTTTGTTTTAAATGATATGCAGCTTAACCGTAACTTTCCTAAAATAATATTAAACTTTTTTTCTTCAGATGAAATGAATACCATATCTAATAATATTATAAGAAAACTATTACCACCTCACGGTTGTTAGCCTGAGCCAACCAGTTAAGTTGCAGTTTACATCAATGTCTGTCCAGGCTCATTATAATATGTGTACTGGAGATTTTGAAGAAAATTAATAAAGAGGTTTTTTGGCAAAATGGAAGTAATGGATTTAAAATGTCATCACCTTATCATTTATCCTAGTAGATGTCTGTGTGTAATTTTTCATATTTAGCGTGTAAATTCTTGACTTATGGTCAAAAATGTGTTTAGTGAAGTCACTGTGACCTTGACCTTTGACCACCAAAATGGACCTCAAGTGCAAGTGGACACTTGAACCAAGTTTGAAGAAAGTTCCTGAGATATCACCTTCATGAGAACGGGACAGACCTTTGACCACCAAAATTTAATCAGTCCAGAGGTCAAAAAAATTATTAAAAAGTTTGCAAGGCTTTTCAAGTCTTGCGAATCACAGAGGTCTATGACTTTAAAGAAGAAGGTTGGAGACGTGAGGGAGGCTGACTGACATGCAGCTGCTGTGACCACAAATGGGGGGGCTCAGAGGGGGGAACTTCATCACTGTGGTTAAAGTGTGAAAAAGAGTGAGGCAGGGTTGCGTGCTAAATGCACTACTTGCAGCCCGACAGTAAATGTTGGAACCTTAACAGCATTTCAGTAGTTAGTCACAAGCCAAATTGCTGTTCCTACACTTTGTCCATATATATTTAACAATAATTGAGGACATCAGATAAATAAATATGTTCAAATACCAATGAAGGACCCATGAAAGTGTGTAACTTGAAAACTGTATCAGCTGCTTCGAACTGTGTGTAGAGGTAATAGGACATTGTTCACGGAGCAAAGCCTGAGTGGTTCAGTTTTTAATATGAAGATTATATAATCATAAAGTTCCATGTTTCAGTTTGGTACTGAAACCTGTGAGTCCAGAACCTGCATGGCCCAATACAATAACACAACTAGAAAGAGTCCAGGCAACAGATGGTGAAGCACCTACTGCAATGTCACCACAACTGGCAGATGCAGCCAGCAGAGATTTGCAAAGTTCCACTAACATTAACGTGACCCCCGCATATGTTGTCCCGAGCTGAAATAAAACATCAAACTAAAGCAGTTGTTGATCACTTGCGGCCCCTAGTGGCTGGTTAAGAAGAGTGAGAAGTCAGCTGTCAGTGGTCGTATAAAACAGAGCAGTCAAAAAATAGAATTACTGCACTTACAGTTTACATCCATGTCTGTCCAGACTCATATAATATATGTAGTGAAGACTTTGAAGGAATTTAATATGGAACTCACCACTATATTGATCAGTAACTTTGAGGAAATGTAATTAAGGTTAAGTTTGGCAAAATGGAAGTTCTCATGTGTGACTCCAGTGAATAATTTCCAGTAAGAAACACGCTGTCTTCAGTATTTTTACAGTGGGTTACAGAGGACTGATAGAGAGCTGAACATTATGATGTCACAGTGAAGTTGACCTTTGACCTTTTGGATATAAAATGTCATCACCTCATTATTTTATCCTACTAGACATTTGTGTATAATTCTGTCATAATTAGCATATGAATTCTTGAGTAATGGCCAAAAATGTGTTTAATGATGTCACTGTGACCTTTGACCTCTAGCCTTGGACCATCAAAATCTGATCAGTTCAGTGGACACTTGAAGCAAGTCTGAGGAAATTCCTCTCTAGCGTTCCTGAGACAGCGCCTTCATGAGAACGGGACGGACATGGGGTCACCATGACCTTGACCTTTGACCGCCAAAATTCTATCAGTCTATTCTTGAGTCCAAGCAGTCCAGTAGTATTCAGGATTAGCTCTGGAAAAATGCAGGTCCACTGATCACACACACACACACACACACACACACACACATACTGAAGTGATCTCATTATCCCCTCGCTGGGATAAAGATGTGAAGCAACAAAGTACTTTTTCTTGAGTATTGCTCTTATTTTTAAAATACTGTGGAAGGAATACTTCGAGGATCTCCTCAATCCCACTGACACGTCTTCTGTAGAGGAAGCAGGGGCTGGGGACTCAGAGGTTGATTCATTCATCACTCAGGCTGAAGTCACCGAGGT
>JAJHUR010084161.1:10030-21568 GCA_027495735.1 Lutjanus campechanus | reverse complement strand
AACCGTAACCAGGCTAATCAAACAACAGCTAACAGTGTTGATGGTTTCAAGTCACAATTATTCTAAAGTTTTACAATGAATCTGACGATGATTCATTGCACCTTTAATCTGAGCTGTCACATGAGTTCATAACTCAGAGTAGAGTTATTTTTTGTCCCCGAGCGGAGCGGTGAACTAGCAGCAGGTCTTAATGGCTCCATCAGAGCCTCTCCATCAGCTCTGTGAGTGAAATCTGCAGCTAACCAGCCTGTCACGTCAAATCAGCATCAGCAGAGGCAGGGCCACCTGCGGAGTGAAAGCAGACCAGACTGACTGACTGGCTCTCCATTAACTCTTAATGGCTGGTCTAATTGAGTGCTGATGGAGATAGGGTGAGGGAGGGAGGGGGGTGGTTTGTAGTCCTTTTAATAAAGTGCAGTGTAAAATAAGTCTCCGATTGAGTGCAGAGAGTGTAAGAGAGAGAAATCATCAAGGGAGTGATTGCTCTGTCAGCCGGAATGATTAATCCATTCTGAGTGGTGCTCTGTGTGTGATTGATGACCTGGTGCAGTCTGGGTAATGTAGTAGCAGATGATGACAGGAAGAGTAATGGCTGTTGAATGAGGAACAGGAGAGGTCGAAAGATATTCAGAGGGTTGAGAGGTGTGTGCGGTGCAGGGTTGAGAACAGGTGTAGCTACACCCACAACTTATCACCATGGTGACAAGTTTACCAGTGACCCCATTAGGAAGGGTATGACCAAGGGCAGGTTGCCAAGTGACACTCCAGAAATGATGATAGAGTGTTGCGTTCTGGGGAAAAAGGCAGACATCCAGAGGCTGCGTCGCTGCAAAGAAATGTTTTGTCTCTTCGGCTGAAATGACGCTCGCCCCCGTAACCTTTTCCCCTGCTTCACATCACTCAGTCTTGTTTTTCATTCTTTCTGGGTACACCATCTGCCTCAGAGATAAGGGACCTTTTGGTCCTCATCTCTCTCTGGGAGCCCTTTGGGGCTCAACCTTTTCACCAATGCTGCAACAAAGTGCAATCTGAAATTCTCCTCCAATACTCCAAGAGAACACTGTGTTATATAAAGGTCCCAAAGAGACATTTCCTTACATGTTACTCTGAATTAATCACCTCCAGATGAAGAGTTTCTTTCAAAATGCTGCAAGTCCCAGTTGGTAAAAAAAAATCATTGATGTATTTCATTTAGTATGCAAATTACAATTTAGGCATTCAGCAGACGCTCTATTCAGAGACTTACAATAAGCTTCACAAACAAAAAGTTCAACAGCATTAATTAAGAAAAGTAAAGAAGGAACATTACTTCTATTAACAGTCTAATAACATACTTTCACAAATAATGACAAGTGCTTTTTTCTGGTGTGTCTGTGGGGATTTCGAACATTTTCCTTTGGTTAGAGCTGGAGGTTGATCAAGGAATCGTGAGGTGTCAGAAGTCCATTTACAGATGATGTGTTTTAATTTTAGCCATGTAAGACGGTTAAGAGGGAAATGGAGGGATGACGAGCGAAGGAGTTGCATTTTCCTTTCACGATACTGATCCTGATACTTGAGCCTTGTGTATTGCCTGATACCGACTACTGATCTGATACCAGTGCATTAAAAAACAAAACAAAACAAAAACCTAATGATGAGATATGATTTCTATGATTGTTGTATGTAGGGCTGCAACTAATCATTTTCATCATCGAATCATTTGTTGATATTTTCTCGATTAATCGATTGGTTCTTTGGGCAGAAAATGGTGAAAAATGAAAAAGGGTAGAATGCTTTGTCTTAGTTTGTGTCACTTTTTCCACATTTTGAAAACCTCAGCAGTGGACATGTTGGAAATGAAACTCTTAGATATGCTTCAAACGAAAACATTGTGGAACAATTCCAGCTGCCAACTGGAATTGCTCAGCCAACAGGTGAGATAAAATAGACACTGTTTTGACTTTTATCTCTGTTGCTGTTGTGTTTGGGGGAATTTTGTGCCCCGTCTCTCAGCAGTTGTTTTGCTCTTTTTGATATTCATTCGTATCATGTGATAAGACCCTGGAGCTACTGCACCGTCAAGGGATAGATAGAACAGTCACCTCTTTCATCAGTTAGGAGGTTAATGAATTGAAATATTTTAGATTATGAAACGTATCGGAAAAATATTGCAGAAGCTTGCAGTGTGGAAATTTTACAGCAAATGCATTACATAAAGCCCTTAAATCTAAAACCGATGGGCTTATTTTTTCCCAAATTGCTGCAATTTCTCTACAATCTACTGTTCATTAAAGGCACTTGACAGCAAGGAAATTGTCTTAAGATTGCCTGTGACTTATCGTTGATCATTGCCAATTTTATACCAGATGAATGTTGAGAACTTGAGACTATTTTTTTCTCCTTTTAAGAAAAGCTCCAGCAAAACCTCGTTGATCACAGTAATCGCAGCAAACGAAACCCCAAAAGTCCTGAAGAGGCCGTTACGAGACTCTACAAGAAGCTCTCCCGGATTGAAAAGAAGAAAGAAAAGTCCAAACCTTTTATTTTCGGCATTCGCTTTGAACATCGGCCTGAATCTTTCATGATAATCCAACTGTGTGGACGTGTTTGGACTTGAATGGCGGCCTTGAGCTGAACTGAGAGATTACTGAGCTGATGTGTTTGGTTGTTTTCTTTTTGTTTCCTTTTTGATGCACCTCAGGCAAAGGTGAACAAAAAGACACCTTTGGCCCTGGTTCGACACTGTTTACCACACATTTGAAAGCCGACCTTAAATGTCTCTTTTCTGCAGAGTTTTTTTTCACTGCTACTCTGTCGGTTTTTCACATACAGCCCATAAAATCAAAACGACTCTATTTAGTTAAACATTTTGCATCTAAACTCAGCGAGAGGCCTCTTCTCTTCGCTTTCCAAACCCTATTAATTAACATGATGCATCATTTATGGGTGTATTGGATGGGATAATAGGCCAGTATGTCTGTAGTACATAATTAATAATGTAATTAATGGTGTGTTTGTGTTATACTGTAGTTCCTGCTGGAGTCAATTGTGGTATGTTTAACAAATTGCCCTCACATTTCTCTTTCCCTGTGTTTCTGTCTGTCCGTCTCCCAGGATTCAAAGCACTCCTCAGAGATCATCACATCTCCGTCTCTGGATGTTTTCCTGCCAGAGGACGAGGACAACCCCTACGAGTCCGTGACCACAGCCGTCACACGCAAACCCTGCTCACTCAATATCAACCACCGGCTCAACACATGTCCACGCAATGGTAGGGAAAAGCAAAAAGCTACACTTTCAGTTCTTGAAACACAGATGATGCCATCCTCATTGTTTCTTCAGAAGTTGGTCAAATCACAGATTAAAGTTTTTATGTAGTTTTTGTTGTTTTTGGTTTTTAACCCTTAATCACTTGAGATATCCGATATATTTGTTAGGGGCTGCATCAAGGGCCAGAATAAGATCATTGAGGATGTTTTTTAACTGTGAATTACACAAAGCTACTCCAGTGGAGTCCCAGAACAAAAATATAGAGCTGACAATGAGCATAATAGTTCCCCTTTAACTATTATGTAAACACACTGTTAGACTGAACCAGTGATTGTTAAGGTCATGATCATTGCAGCCAGCACTGCCGCTCTCATTTTATGGACTATCTTTTACAGTATTTATCTCTAGTGGCTCTTTGTGCACACTTTGTTTTTAATCCTTGAAGAGGTTTTCTTAAAATAATTTGACAGTGGAACATATGGCGCCTTCCAGTCTTTCCATGTTTACTGTGTTCACAAACAAGAATCCATATGAATGTCCCGCTGTTGTTGTCACGACTTTGGTGGAAGACTTGAACCACCAGGCGTATTGTCTGTTCAACATAACACACGTTTCATAGCAGTAAACAGGTGTGGAAAATGTGGGTGAAAGTGAGAGAGACATGGTTTATATGCATTGCTGAATTTATGCCTCTAGCACTGTTTGGATGGGATGTATTTCTTTAGGCAAGGTTGGGTGATTTTTATATTGCTTGTGCAGATCAGAGTGTCTGGATCACATATGTGTGATTTTTTTTCTTTTCCTACTCCGGTATTTATTCTGCCTCCAAATATCAACTGTTCAATGTCAGTGTGCTGTGTTTGTCTCTCCATATTTTAAGTTCCCTCCAGACAGACACCTGATCACCGTATGAACATCATCATCATGTTCGCACATCAAAATCTGTTTACAGGTCGTACTTCTGCGTTTTTTGGAAAAAGTTGTATAAGGCCTTTTGTGGCTCCGGAGGGATCTGTGTGAAGTCTGATAGATTGCCTCAAAAGATGTCACTTGAGTTGGCGTCGGTTTGGGCTGAAGTTGAAAATGAAAGTTTGAAAATGAAAAGAATCTGGAGGTGTGGAGTTGGAAAGAAGTGATCTTCCACTGTCGCCCGCTCCCCTGCTTGCAGCTAGTAGCTAGAGGCTACATTAGCCACTACTAGCGTAACACATCCAAATATCTAATCTAAATGGGCAGATAGATAAAGAATTTTGTGATGTCTTTCCATGGGGACTTCTGTAAAATAGTGCCCAAGTGGGAGTTGACTCAGGACTTGTCTGGTTTGGCACTTGAGTGCAAATAATTGAGGCTTACTTGTGACTTGCAAAACAATGACTTGGACCCAACTCTGCATTTTAGCATAAAACTATTGGACAGTGCAGCTTTAAAAGCAGTTTTCATTAGTTTGACAGTGGTTGAAATGTATTCAGAATGATGAGTTTAGAGAACCAGGACAAATGTTTGCAGCCCACTTCTTCCTGGAATATAAATCCTGTCCAAACAAGGTTTCTACAGCTGAGGTAACCTCAGTTCACTTTTCCTCTGGCAACCACACCGTCTTCAAACCTGCTTTCACTTTGGTGTGAGTTAATCCCTCCGGCCTCGGACCTTTTCAGTCGACTCTGTTTTCTGTGTCTCATCAGTTGCTCGCTGGTCTGCGGCGTTATACTCAAACACCCACGACAGCAAACACCCACAATGTGCTCTTCCCTTTCACTCAGCTCCCATAGCGATGCTACACACTGCAGGTTGTCACGGCAACTGCATCACCGGCCGGTGAGTCACCTGTATGTTGCCATGGGAACTGCCTTGCTAGTGACACCCCCCCCCCTTCCTTACCCAATCAACCCCCCCTCTCCACTGAAAGGAGAGGATGGAGGCTACTGTAGAGGCTTGTTTGTGTGTGCGTCTCTCGTCCCACGTTTGGCTGTTGCATCTCATCTCTGATTGGCTGCAGGATAGAGGAGAGTTGAATTGTCAGTATACAGTGGAGAGTGTGTGTGTGTGAGGTTAGCTGCTTTATGTCAAAGAGTCTTTTGGTGGAAAATTGCTCCACTGACGTAAGTGAGCAGTGTGGGTGTTCTGTTTGTTCTCAGCTCTCTTAACGCCGTTACCTGGCCAAATGAGAGAGCGACTTAGAGAGGGAATGGAGATGAGAGTGAGAGAGACATCAGCAGATAATGTGGGAGAGCAGAAGAGGCAGAAAAATAAAAAGCAAAAAGTCAGAGAAGACATAAGAGGTGAGGGAGAACTGTGCGATTTCCATGTCATTGCTGCAAATTAGTAGAAAAATGCCTGTGAGGCTGCAGATACAGTGTTGCTGCAGAGGGACAGACATTAATGAAAGGTGAGAAAAGACTCTCAGACGGAGAAGGGGGGGAAGATTAGACACTCAGTCGACGAAGTTGGAGGGTCGTCTCAGGCTAAGCCATCTACAAGAATGTGAATCTGTGACACAGCAGGAGGGAAAATCCTGGATTTCTGCTCTGAGTCCAGTCACATGTTAGGCTAATTGGACATGGGTGTGAGTCAGACTCTCTTTATCTGCCTGCGAGAGGAAGGATATGATGATGAAGGAACGTGGGGAACGGGGGATTGAGATGAGAGGAAAGTGAAAAGAGGAAAAGAGCAGAGACTTGCTGCATTACACTGCAAAAAATGCTCCATAAGTCATCTGGTCTTCCTCTTGGCAAATGTCATATTATGCAAGCAGGATGAGATAATTCCATTTCCCCCAATGCAAATGGTCACGCTTTATTTGACAGTGCACTAATGAAATGTAACAAGCTGTACTTTATATGATATTAGACAAAAAAGAAATAAAATGTTCTTAGAAAACAGACTTTATTGGTCATTAAACAGACTTCAATAGATTGTAATTAGGCACAGTTCATACAACAGAACTGTGCTTTAAAGTAAATGGTATTATTTCCCACTTTTAGCCCTTTTTGAAAAATAATTTGGGACACATCGCAACAGAGCTTTACTGTAAACTAAAGTGAAATCGTATATCTCTCACATGAGACACCAGGTAAGTAGCAAATTTGTGATTTTACTTAAGTTTACAACACAGTTCTGCTGTAATGTGACTCCTAATTACCCTCTAATAAAGTCTAATAAGTGTCTAACAGTGGGAAACAATACACTTTAGTTCACAGTACAGGTCTGTTGTAATGTGTCCCTACTCTTTGTCTAATTTGATGCAAAGCACAGCTTGTTGTGTCTAATTAGTGTACTGTAAAGTAAAGTGCGACAGCATTGTCTTGCTCCTCGGTTGAGATGAAGCATTAATGAGATTTAGGAAGTTGCAGCGCCAACATACACTACAGAAGGCAGAGATCTGTTAAAGGGTTAAAACAAAAATATAAGACCAAAAAATAGCAAAATAGTAAGATATAAATATACACAAAACAATGACATTAGCAACCTGACAGCCTCACTGTGCCAAGAACATATGAAGTAGAACAGAAGTTTGAAACAATTATTAATGACAGCACAAAGGGTTTGTATAAAATAACAGAATATATATGTATATAAATAAATCAGAACAGGCAGTCAGAATGAAAATAGTACACTATTTATGGAAAATTTCAAGAAATAAATGTACCATGACTTGTGTGAAGTTAGTGCTAGATGTTACAATATTATGAACCCAAAGAGTTCTTTTTTTTCTTGTGAGAAAATAAAACTGTGACTTGCCTTCTTCTAACACATTGATATTACTTACAAGGTGGTAAATTGTTGGAACTGGCAGGTTGTTCACTGTGGTCCAAATGGAGTCTCCTTCTTGCGTTGGTGTGGACTTTAATGGCGTAATGACTGAGCTCTTGTTGTCCAAACTGCCACTCTAACTCCATTTTTCATGCAGTCTTGCTGAATAATGAAACACGTCCTGCTGCTTTCATGACACAGAAATTGATTGCCATAATCAGTAACACATTTCACGTCGTGGCTACTTGTTATTTCTTATGCACATGGAAATAAAGAAGGGAATAGGTGAGACATGCTCTTATTTAAGATGTGTCAGAAAATTACTGGCAAAAGGTCTGTTACACAAATTAAAGAGCTGATCTGAAGTGAAACACTTTTGTACCCACCCAAACAAAGTTACCAGCAGAGGATCAGCTGATAATCATGAGATGACCGACGGGCAGGGTGAACTCAAAAATAGGATTAAAATAGGTGAAGGAAAATAAACATTCAAGCTAAAATAACAACAACTGGGCTTGAACAGTAAAATAACAGTGATGTGTATCAGCAATAGACACTAAATCAATAGCAATAAGAAAACTGTTCAATGCTCAATTCTCAATTTTACTTGGTCGTTTTATTTTGCAGCTGAGCTGAGGTCAGCTGGGCTGTTGGTCTTCTTGTCAGGTCTTTTTCTTTCCCAAAAAAAAATATCCATTTTTGTGAGTATGCACTACATTTCAGGAGCAGAGCAGCTTTGTGGCAGACCGGGTCAGCTCTGACAGCTTATGACGTGATGAATGATGTTTTTACCTGCGGGTAAAATTAGAAAGAAGGACACAGCAAATTAGATTTCAATATGTTAATATGTTATTATAAATTAGATTTTATAATTCACCTGATGATTTTTAGCATTTTGCTGAGCCGCCCCCTAGAAAATGACTTTGAAAATCACTGGCTTAAACCACTTGGCCACCTTGTCATGAAACAAGAGGCCATCAAGCTGTTTCGAGAAGTTTTTGAAACAACTCACTCTCAACAGAAGTTGCCTTTTGGTTTAAGCGGAAAGAAAAAGCTGAATGTGAGACTGGAGGATGTCTGGAGATGGATATTTCTTGCAGTGTAAGCCCTGCCTGATATCCACCTGTCCTGTGCTGCCGGCTAGTTGTCTGCCGCTGTGGACTGCTGCAGTCTCACAGTTGCGGAGATGGAGACACTACAGCGCTCTGTGAATCCTCAGGCAATCAGGGCGGCTTTATCAGAATCCATCTGGTGACTGTCACTCAGCACAGCCGCTACAGAAACACCAGGGACCTGTTGTCAGTGAAACTGCCACCCCAAACTACTTCCTGCTTTCTCGTGTCTCACCTTCTTGGATAACTCTCTCTGCTGTGTCCTCTTTTCACTTTACTTTTATCCTTCTTTTCTTTTTGTCTTCCTACAGCCGTTGTCCTGAGGTTTTCCTCAACCTGTTAGAAGCTCCGTCCCACTTTTGACGCCGTTACATTCATGAAAGATCACATGGGAGTGTTATGCATGATATCCCATCGCACCATATGTCCTCCAACATGACAGATGTCGTTTGTGACGGTGAATAAATGGATCTCTCTTCTTTATAATGCAAAGTACACTGAGTACAGTCTTATATGCATAATCCTGCTACTCAGTGAGTCCTGACGCACTCTTTTTCTACATTAACTCAGGATTATGCTTATTGTATTAGATGGATTCCTCTCTGATGGAATTGCACTTCTTACAAATGAGGGAATCCATTTCTGCTGCAACACTCGGCTGCAGATACATTTTTTATGCATGAGTCACATGCATTTAATTTATTCTACATGTCTGCAGACTGAGACAAACACCTGCACGTCGACCTTTTAAGAACCAAGGAAAAAGCTGTGGTTTAGTTTGACAAGTAAGCTTTTTATTTCCTTTTTTCTACTTTTTTTTCCTCCTCACCAATAGAGCTTTTTTCCACAGCAGACATTTTGACATGTCATTGTGGAAAAAAATGAATGGCGTCGCTAATAACATTAATGATGGCTCTGTTCTATTCAAAAGAGCATGCATATGTCATTTTCCAGTCCATGCCTCCTCTTGGGTGAAAACAAACGCTGTAAAATTCCCGGTGCCAAATTGAAAACAATAGTATCACCGTGCCTATTTTGCACGTCAATCAATAAATCAGTGTGCGATTTTCTTTACTTCCCCCAAAGGATAGTACAGCAATAGCAGAGACTTGTGGCTTAAGGCCATCTGCAGAGAGGATGAAAATGGTAAACTGTGAAATGAAGTGAATCAGAAAAGAGTCTTGGTGATGTAAAGTTTTTACATATAACCCCACCATAAAACACCTGCTTTTAGAATGGAGTTTGGTTCAACAGTGTCCACTTGGGAAAAAATGCAGAGCAGAGGGTATTTTAACGTGAATAATTCACATTAATTAAGCTGACCTACCACCTAATGATGAACCTTCTAAACAGCATAAAATAAGGGGGGAAGTGCAGCTAAATCTTACCTCTTTTCTACTTCTTTTGGCTGGTAGTAAAAGGTTGTGTAATAAGCACAAATGGCTAACAAAATAGTTTACATTAATGTCACATTGGCAGACCACCAAAAACTGCAAAATACAGTGTCTTAATGACAGGAAAAGTTGCATATGTCAGAAATACATTAGCAAGCGATTCAGTAAGCTAGTTGTTCAGGTTCGTCCACTTTGATGGAGACTACTTTCACCCAAAAAGAGGTGAAAGTATTTGCGAGGGCAAAATATCTGGATGTGTCAGAAATCGCTCCTTACTTTGTTTATACCGTACCGCACTATATTTACCCTGTGACATTTTATTCGAGTGTCCAGATTTGAATGCACTACATAATTCCCTTAAAAATGCACAATGCACTGCTCTGCCTTTGTAGATGCAAAAATGTCCATTGTGAGATTCTGCGCCTATCAATAGTGACGCAAAATTACCATGATTCATGAGTATCCAAAATATCGACTCGCTGCTCACTATTTATAAACTATTGAGTGATTTATTTTGAACACAGCTCCCGTGACAGTGAGCCAGCATACATAATTGGCTTTTTTCACAGCAGACGTTTTGGCTCGTCAGAGCAGGAGAATCTCTGACAGCCAAAGTGATTGAAAACATTAAAAACGATTGTTTCCCATTTAGGTGAGCTCGTTCCAGGATCCTGGTATTGTGCACGCTGGCTCACTGTTGTGGTTTACTGGGACACTTAATGGTACTAAATCGTAACAAAATTTGTTTCATCATGAAAATGCAGCAAAATGGAATCCAGCCATTGTTAATTGAATTATTTACACCTTTGCTTTTCTTACTGTGACCTGTTTAAATGTCTGAAAAAGAAACACAAAGACGAGATGATCTTGACAGAGAGCAGATGTTTATTGAAGAATAAAATTTGTTAAAACAAGAACAAACATAGAGGCACCTTTGAATCAAAATCCAAAATACACCGACATTTTTGCTCTTACCTGCAGATGCTATTTATCCATCTAGATTGTTTTGGTGTGAAGTGCCAAAATTTGGAGATATCGGCTGCAGAGATGTCCGTCTTCTCTCAAATATAATAGAACTACATGGCACTCTGCTTGTTCTGCTCAGAGCTAAAATTCAACAGCAGGTGCAGTTTGGCAGAACAAAAATAGTCCCTAGGCTGTTAAAAAATAAAATAAAAAAAGTCGAGAAAACTCATAGTTTCAAGGCAGCTGGCTGAATGATTCCTGTATCACCCTGTTTGGGTTTATTTTATAATTATGACCTACTTTTGTACATACAATTGCTCACAAAAAGGTTTGTTGATTATCTTGAGTAGCTGGGTCATGATTTCTGGAAAGAGACACTGCTGGTGAGTTTTTAGATATATTTTTTGCCATCCAGTTCCATTATATTGGAGAGGCAGAGATTCTCTTTGGCCAGTATCTCCAAAACTCTACAGCTCACACCAAAACAATCTTGACGGATAAATAGCACTACAGGTATTGATATTTATTTTTGATTATGGGGTAAACTGTCCCTTTAATATTAGATATATACCTGTAGTGGTGCCATAGCCTCTGGTCATTGCTCCATGAGTGTTTCTCTGTTTTCTGAAGCTTTGCAGCCATCTTCTCAACGACTTGATTAAAGTTTTCCCTCTTTTATCCCTGTTGGACTTATTTTTTCTATTTGAAGAAAAAATCTTCACAAATAATTCTTAGTTCTGATTCTGAAATGTGTGCTGGACATCAGCTGCTATAGATCAGATCTACCACAATAGTTCTGAACCACAGGATTGCGGTGCTGACAGCCAGGCTGCAGCAGCACAAAGGCATGGCAGGTGAAATGTGATCCAGGAGATACGAAGACAGGCGGTGGAGTGGTGAGGAGGGACCTGCAGGCGAAGCCTCGCAGCCGCCAGTCACGTATGGAGCAGACAGAAAGCGTAGAGCGTTGCCAAGCGGTTAGAGCAGGAGTGCTTCTTTTTCTGCTATCGACTGACTCCTCCCGAGATAAACACACACTTGTCTTCAACAGCTGGTAAACAAGC
>JAJHUR010084161.1:0-10010 GCA_027495735.1 Lutjanus campechanus | reverse complement strand
AGCAAAATGGAATCCAGCCATTGTTAATTGAATTATTTACACCTTTGCTTTTCTTACTGTGACCTGTTTAAATGTCTGAAAAAGAATCACAAAGACGAGATGATCTTGACAGAGAGCAGATGTTTATTGAAGAATAAAATTTGTTAAAACAAGAACAAACATAGAGGCACCTTTGAATCAAAATCCAAAATACACCGACATTTTTGCTCTTACCTGCAGATGCTATTTATCCATCTAGATTGTTTTGGTGTGAAGTGCCAAAATTTGGAGATATCGGCTGCAGAGATGTCCGTCTTCTCTCAAATATAATAGAACTACATGGCACTCTGCTTGTTCTGCTCAGAGCTAAAATTCAACAGCAGGTGCAGTTTGGCAGAACAAAAATAGTCCCTAGGCTGTTAAAAAATAAAATAAAAAAAAGTCGAGAAAACTCATAGTTTCAAGGCAGCTGGCTGAATGATTCCTGTATCACCCTGTTTGGGTTTATTTTACAATTATGACCTACTTACTGTACACTTCAATGAGTTTATCTAAAGAAGAAAAGAAAATTATCTTAAACTGTCTTACCCCCAACTAATTTTGAGTTTTCCCAACTTTTTCCTTTTTACTTTTGTACATACAATTGCTCATAAAAAGGTTTGTTGATTATCTTGAGTAGCTGGGTCATGATTTCTGGAAAGAGACACTGCTGGTGAGTTTTTAGATATATTTTTTGCCATCCAGTTCCATTATATTGGAGAGGCAGAGATCTCTTTGGCCAGTATCTCCAAAACTCTACAGCTCACACCAAAACAATCTTGACGGATAAATAGCACTACAGGTATTGATATTTATTTTTGATTATGGGGTAAACTGTCCCTTTAATATTAGATATATACCTGTAGTGGTGCCATAGCCTCTGGTCATTGCTCCATGAGTGTTTCTCTGTTTTCTGAAGCTTTGCAGCCATCTTCTCAATGACTTGATTAAAGTTTTCCCTCTTTTGCTCAATATTCAGAGATTGCAGCTGAAGATAGATTTATCCCTGTTGGACTTATTTTTTCTATTTGAAGAAAAAAATCTTCACAAATAATTCTTAGTTCTGATTCTGAAATGTGTGCTGGACATCAGCTGCTATAGATCAGATCTACCACAATAGTTCTGAACCACAGGATTGCGGCGCTGACAGCCAGGCTGCAGCAGCACAAAGGCATGGCAGGTGAAATGTGATCCAGGAGATACGAAGACAGGCGGTGGAGTGGTGAGGAGGGACCTGCAGGCGAAGCCTCGCAGCCGCCAGTCACGTATGGAGCAGACAGAAAGCGTAGAGCGTTGCCAAGCGGTTAGAGCAGGAGTGCTTCTTTTTCTGCTATCGACTGACTCCTCCCGAGATAAACACACACTTGTCTTCAACAGCTGGTAAACAAGCTGCTGTTGACGTGTACAACACGGAGCAACAAACCTGTGTGTGTCTATGTGTGTGTTTGCGCATGTGTGGGTCCCCTACAACACTTCAAAAGTCCTACCTATTGTGTCGCATATCACAGCGCACTTTTTCTGACAAAAATAGGTCATCTCACAGGTGGAGGTCTTCAGTTTCCGATTCATGGCAGCCGTATGCTGAACTTTTTCTTTTTCAGTTATTTACTTCATATTGTTTTGGGGCTGATGCCAATTTGTCAGTGGGAAAGAATTTGTAATACTTTGGGAGTTTTCCAGAGTTGATACCTCTCAGCTGATAATGCTGCTGCTTAATTAAACAACTTCATTCATGTTCATTGAACATTTTTGCATGTCCCGAGACTACAAACAACAAAATTGATTTATTTTTTAGTGGTTATAAAATAACTACAAAGATTTCAGTGATTGTCATGTTTGAACTAGGGCTGTAACATCTATAAAATGTCAGAATATAGTGAAAAATGTTCATCAGTTTTATGAAACTCCACAGCAGTGTCTATAAATGTCTCCTTTTGTTGGACCAAAACCCCAAGATAATTATATGATAATAAGTTTAAAAAAGTGGGAAATTTCCATAGTTGAGAGACCAAAAAGAACATTTCTGACGTTTTTGTATTAAGAATTAATTAAACGATTAATCTGGTATCAAAAAGTGGGCATTATTGCTGAGCCCTGTACTTTGTTTTTCTTATGGAGTCTGCCAAATTCTTTTAATTTGCATTAGCTGCTACCTGGACTATGTTAGATAGATACTTTATTGTCCCCGTGGGGAAATTTGACATGGACTCTGCAAGGTAGACCCATCAACATGCATACAGGCACACTGCGGCCGACACAGCACACAAAATACAATAAATACAGTACAAATAATGCATGCAAAGTACACAAAATACATAAATAAATATGATGCAAGTTGCTCATAAATTGTGCGTAAAATGCATGAATATACCCAGTGCACTTAGGGTCAGAAATACACACACACAAAAAGTTACTATTTACTATACTATTTATATACTATTTTGCAGGTTTTTTCTTTTTTTGAAACAGGGCTATTCCTGCTAAAAATAAGCGTTTGTCTCCTTTCCCACTGCCTTTAAACAAGTTCACAGTCCTGTGTGGTTTTTTTTCTGATGTGTGCCAGAAAGCCAAGACTCGACCCATGTCTAAGTGAAAGAGATTTTGAAAAGTCTCTCTGTGTTCAGCTCTCAAGCTTCTGACAGAATGTCTGTGGTTTTGAAGTTTAGTTTCTCGCTGGCGTTACTGTTTGTGCATTCAGGTTTCTGCTTTGTTTTACTGTTTCATGTTCACTTTCAGCTGGATAGGAATCCTTACTAGTTACTGCTGAGGAAAACCCAACATTTCCTGATTTTGCTGCTTCATAAAAAGGATTTTAGATGATAGAACAGGGGACTTTTATCCACAGTTTGACAGTGACTCAACTCAAGAGGAGCGTGGATCAGTTAGAAGACACCAAGCAAGCAAATGTGTATAGAATTGGCAACAAATCTTCATTGCCTCTGCCGGAAAAGTTGAAAACTGAACACCCGAGTGTCCAGTTTCCATCACTGCCAATTGGAGCTGGATCAGATGAATACCCCTGACCACTGCAGACTCATTTGACCTGGAAATGAAGGCAGATTATCCCCTTTCCCACTGAAGAGAAAAGCCAGATGTTAGTTGGTGTTAGTGGATTTTTTTTTGTCTGGCGTAAAAGGCTGTGGCTCATCTATGATTGAGTTCAGATCAGTGAGTCACAGGTCACACTGCAGCGCTGCCACAGTTTATTTTATGAATAAAGGCCTCTGTCTTTTGTGTGTTACCCTCCCTCTCATATTAACCTCCACCCTCAGATGTCTCTGGTGGATAAAGCTGTGATGTTGCTGCGTTCCGCCCCATTTATCCCACTTAGGCTCAGAGTGGCTAATGGCAGCAAGTAGTAACTCCAGGGCTTTGCCATTAAAAGGGTCGAGGCCCATTGACTTGTTGAAAGAGAAGCAATAGAGTCTTCCTCTTTGACAACCAGGAGAAATCGATGTTTGAAAACAGTTTGCACATACTCGTACAGTTGCCCTTTTTCAGTTTTTAAGTTTAGTTTGTTAGTTTTCAAGTTTTGAACACTTTGCTCTAGTTTGTTTCAGTTGTATAGCTATAGTTTGATCTGTCAGACATTTCTAACATAGGATTAAAGAGAAGTTTAAGATATGTTTTCTTCAAAGATGAGCTTGCTGCTGTTGTGTATTTTGTTCCTTGCCAGTAAATCTCAGAAAAAAACCAGAAGAACTAAGACTGGGTTAGTTTAGCCTCAGTACAGTGCTGCAGGGATAATGATTTTTTTAGGCCAGCTTGGAAGTTAGCATCACCCCGGTTCTCTCAAGAAAAAAAGCCAATAGGATTTTTGGAATTTTTTGACGAGGGTGTATGTTTCTTACTGGTCTGGCAGTAAGAAAAATATATACTATCACTAACCATAGTGTTTGAAATCGACAGAAGGCAAACAAACTAAACTTTAATTGATTGCATTTCTTGCCCTGCACACAATAGTGATGACCTGAGCTGAAAAGAACAAAACCTGTAAATCAAGATTGCTTATTGCTTTAACATCAATAAGTTGGGTGAAACCTTGAACTAATTAAGAGATATTTTATATTTCATAAGAGTGCAATAGTACAGTTTTTGCTCAAGTGTAATTTTTTTATTTACACTACAGCCTTCCTTGTCTCTTCATTGATTTGTTATACGTTTATTTATATTTTTCCCTGCGTTGACGCTTCAGATTCCCTGCACAGGATCAGTAAAGCATATTTTGTCCTATTACTGTTGACTCTAGCTGGTAGTAGGGATGTTAACGATTACTCGTCAATCAGTTAACTGCCATTAAGAATTTAACTGATCACAAATGTATTAATTGATCATTAATCGAGACTCTGTAAATGGCAGCCTCATTTGACTGCAGAGCCATTTGCTGAATAAGAACATTTAAACTTAGAATGAGAAAAAAAGAGAAAAGATAAGAAAAAAATGAATATGTGAAAAAATAAGGGGCAAAAAATGGGTTGTAATCCTGAATGTTGGTTAAGTAAAATGTGCAAATTTTTCTATTTTAGTTGGTACCCGAAATAATAATAAAAGAAATAAAACATTTTAAAAGTTAGAAGTGGCCAAGCGTCCTCACTGTAGATCATCCTTGTAGGTTTTTTTTTTAAACATTTGCTCAGTATTTGATCAAATTTGAGTCGTTGCTTTGAGAGCTAACCTTCAATTTGCCGCTCTGACATAGAAGAGAACATGTGAAGGCAGCTACACACACACACACACACACACACACACACACACACTCACAGCTTGAGTATACATATAAAAATGCCACTTGTCAGAGCTGCATGGAGGCAGAACTGACAGCCTGAAGAACACGTCTGAAATTGACAGTTTTTGTCTTGTTAGGCGGGGAGGAAGAGGACAGCTGATTTGAACGCTTGCTCACACCAAGCGTTCACTTAGACCCACTCCTCGTTCTCGTCCTCCTCCTCCTCCTCCTCCTCCTCTTCCTCTTCCTCCTCCTGTGCTCTCTGCTGCTGCATGCTTGCATTAACAGGCTGTGCAGCTGGCCTTGGATGTACACAGAGATACGTTTGTGCAAATCCACGCTCTGTCATGCATATCTTAACTGTACTGTGTCTGTTCGGCATGCACAGAATATCAGAAACATGTGAATCCTGTTAAAGCATTTTTCACATTTTTCCCAGATGTTATTTCTCACAGGTTCACACACACACACACACACACACACACACACACACACACACACAAACCTGATCACATGGATGTAAACAGTTAGGTGTAATATCCTGCAGTTATTACATCTACACTCTCATGCATGTGTTATGTGTATGCACGCACACTAACACATATTCCCTTTGGCACCTTTGGCAAGAAGGACTGAGAGTGTTTCCCAGGAGTGAGCTGAAGGCAGATCTGAAAGAAGCACAGTCACACACACACACACACACACACACACAAATACACACACATCTCCCATCCATCATCAAAGCCTCAGCGTTGACAGGCTTATTTACTCAATAGGACAAAACCTCAGTCTCTATCTATATTTATCCCTCTGTTGCATCCTCCCTTTCTTCTCCTTCTCTCTCATTTTTCCAGTTTTTATTTTATCTATTTTACGCCCACATTTAATCATTGATTCAGCTCCAGGCAGTTCTGTATGATGTGTGTCTGCAGCAGTGTATACTTGCAGAGCCCCTACAGTAAAAAGCTAGAGAGCACCTCTGTACCTCTGTTTTGCACATGCATACACACACACACACACACACGTTAAGAGACACATGTGTTGATAGATGTGAGAGCACACTGTGAAGCTGTGTCACTCTCCCTGAAGGGCTGATGTGGGGGTGTGCGTGATTGTGTGTCTCTGCGTCTGCATCCAGACTGTTGAAATTCAAAAAAATATGTTTGATAGACAATTGTTGTAAATTCTGAAGCAGGAGCAAACACTTTGGATTTTGGGTCAAATTTATGCTTAAAGGCATAATATACAACATTTTCCTAAAAAGAACAATGTATAGACTCACATAAATAAAATCCCTTCACATCATCACTAATGACCCACTAGAACTGGGTGATGGTGACTGTATCTGCAGAAACCCTGCCTGTATTTCTCATTATTTTGCTGTGCTCGGGATGCTTCACCAACCCAAAACATCAGTATTTGACATCCTGGGAAGGAGACTCAACAATTAACTATCTTTCTGGTGCGACTACGATCAGCTCAGAAAAATCCCGCTAATTCAACCTCATCGTTAGACACGCACATTCAGTCAGAGCCTGCTATCTGTACTCTCTGTTAATTTCATCCATATTTCTGCATGTTTTCTGAAAGCTTACAGAGCTGTGCCTCTGGAAGGAGGCAGTGTAGCAGTGTAGCCAGTGGTTCAAGCGAAACACAACAACAGGAGACGCCAAAGAAGTTTTAAAGAATCCAAAAGTGTTGGAAATGATATTTGTCATCAGTGAATTAGTGAACGAAATTCTCCGTCTACATGTCGCGATTAGGGCTGCAACCAGTGATTAATTTCATTGTTAAATAATCTGTCGATTGTTAGTTGGTCAACAAAATGCCAAAAAATGGTGAAAAAGGGGGGCTGCTAGGGTTTTTCCACAGCTCCTTCTCTAAATAATTTAGCAGTTTTTTTTATTTTATTACTATATCAGTTGTTAATTTAGTAAGTGCAGCCCCAAAATGATGAACCAGCCAAGCGAAAAAGCGCTGAATCTAGTATTCTTATTCTTCTCATGTACCAGGATGCTACTTTGTGGCCAAAACATAGAGTAAAGTGACAAAAATATTCATCTAGCATGCTCCCTGGATCCCCAGAGGAGGAGACAAGAAATCCAAGCTGAAATTCACATCACACATACACATACAGATACTTTTTCTTTTCCCTTAGTGTGTACTGCAGCTTACAAAATACATACTGTTGCATGCAGTATGCGTACTATTGGGACATACTACTTCCTCATAACAGGCGCCTAGAACTTTGAAATGTGCTCATACACCCATCACAAAGGATTGTAGGTCAGAATAGCCAGAGAAGCGTGCTGGATGTCGTAGGACGAGGTAGGACATCCTCATATTTTTGGCATAGTGCATTTGACATACAATGTATTGGGATGTACTAAATCTTTGTCCGGCATACTAAATAGTATGGTAGTGTGGGTACTGCAGTTCTGCCTTAACACCAGCAGCATCACTGGGTGCAGAACGAACAACAGATTTTGCATATCCGCTTTCTTGGTCAGTGTAGCGCACCTTGAGGAATTTATTGCTTCAATTTATCATCAGCATTGACTGGACATCCACATGAAAAATGCCAATAAAGATGAAGTTATTGTTTCAGAAAAAAATGATCTTCTGCTCAAAGAAATATGAGAATTTAATCCAGTTTCAGTGAAGTATTGTGTTGCTCAGTGTAGCGGTTAAAGGATATTTCTAGACTGTCTGTTGTGTCTATAAATGTGCGTCATGAGACATACATCTCAGGAAACCTTGGCCTTTTTCTCTCTCTCATGCTTGTATACTGTTACAGCCAGTATCTCCCCAAGGTTACAGTTATATCTCCAACGAGCCCTGTTGCTTTCTGTTGGGTTTTGCCAACAAAACTGCTGCTGCATGAATGAGTCTCATTTTAAAAAGTGGGTCAGGATGTCCTTGTAGAAAATTTCCCAGAAAATGTCTGAAAATTAAATGTAGTTAAAATGCTACTTGAATTTTCTTTTAATTCATGTGCTTCATAAAAGCTAATCAAAGACAAGTGACAAAGTTGCAGGCAAACGACAAACAAAAGCTAAAATGTAACAACATGACGGCTGTGATCAAACTAAAATTGACTTAACGCTCTTACTTCAAAGCCGGTCGTCCTCAAGCTGCAGACCTAGAGAGCAAAGCAATCTGAAGCATGGTTCCTCAGACAGAGACGAGGCTGTGGAGTCACTGACACTAATGAAGATGGAATCGGGTTTGACAAACGTAAGAGCAGTTCTTTAATTTTCCAGTCACCTCTTTAGTAATTCAGACCTAATGATCCACCAACAACAAATGAGCACATGATCAAAAAAAGTCATTAAAAGAGTTTGGAACGGTGTCGTGTCGGCTTTAAATTAAACCCCGTTCAACCCACGAACCAAAGCCAGCATCCTCAGTCATTTTTCAGGGACTTTTTCTAACCTGGTGCCAGTTTACGTTTTGCAGTAAAAACTTGCACATTTTCTTGCTAGATCCAGTGTTTTTAAGAGCCAGTATTTTCCCACAAGCATGGAGTACTTCTCAGTATTTAAAGTCACAAGTGTTTCTATTTTTAAAATCCTGGCTCTGGCCCTGCTCTTAAGAAGTAAGAACATGCAGGAGTGTTTGTTCATGTCCATCACTGAGTGGAAAGATTCTCCAGTATAAAGCTACTACAAAAAAATGTTGTTGTTTTTTTTGTATTTTGTTGATTTTGGAGGCCCCTGTGTTTCCACTGTCAAGTTCAATAAAAATGTCTTCCTGCTTTTTTAAAAGTGGCTAATGTATTACTCACTGTAATTCTACCTGGGGAAATGTAAACACAGGCAGAATCCAACCCGGTGGCAGACATTAAGAACAACCATAGAGATGTAGCTGATCTTGCTTATATAGGTCATATGAAGGCATCAATATAACATTGAGACTTTTTTATAACTAGTTAAAAACTTCTTACAGTAGCTTGAAAGGTCCAGGTGTGTAAGATTTACAATTTTTTTGCTAAAATTATTATCACAGTCACAATTACTTAAATTTAAGTGGGCTCATTACTTTTTCTTACCTAAAAATACTTCAGAGGACAACGGACTTAGCGGACAAACATTGCCTATTCCCCGATCAGTAATGTATCGTCACTCGACTTTATGGTGGCACAAGACAGTTCAGGCGATGTGAGCTTGCTTGTCATAATAGTTTAATATAAACTGTTTATCGTATAATTATTTCTTCTACTAAATCCTACTGCCGCTAGTCGTTGCTGCCCTCTGGTGGTCGGGAGTTATAATAACTCCTCTCAGTGTTATAATGGGTACAATGATAGATAAAAAACACACAGTTGTCTAATATAGCTACACTAAAATAATATAACTACTCCAAAATAATATAGCTATGTGTGCATTAGAAAGAGAATTAAAGCAGCTATTTAAAATGAACACAAAAGTTACTTTCCCTTGTAGCTAATTATTTCATAATGCGATAATTGGTAAAATAATTCAGTTACTTTTTGAGAGAAGTAACCAGGAACTCTAGTTAATATTAGAACATTAGAAACTTTTTTCTTTGGAACCTTGCCAATATGTTGATCTTAAAAGTGTCCTGTTACTTATTTTGTTGTTTGATGACAATGATTACATTGATTAAAATGCGCTTATCTTAGATGACTAAGCATCCTAAACACCCTGTCAAATTAAAAGTTAAGGTGCTATCACTTAATTAAATAAAAGGAAACTCATTATTGGTGTCATTATCCAAAACATCATCAGCAGCCCCACTTTTCTTTTCTTTTGTTTTTTTTTTTTCTCGTGTGTGCCTTTGTTCTCTCTGAATACATGAAGAGGATTTGTGGGAGCTGTGAAAAATCGCACCTTCACCGACATTCAAAGTTGAAACAACAAGGAAAACTGTTGTTACTTCCTGTTTCTGAGTCTAAATGTGATCATTCATATACTGTATCTTTAAGCAAAAAAATTCCTCCACAGCAAATATGTGACTCTGCTATTACTGACAGTGATGTCATCCTGCATGTGTGTGTGTGTGTGTGTGAGAGAGAGAGTGTGTGTGTGTTGAAGTCCTGGCTGGGTCTCTCACTCCATAATTGGATGATATTCTGCTGTCTGATAGGATCCATGTAGGCAGGTGGCAGCTGATAGAAAGCCGCTGGTGTGCGTGTGTGTGCGCCCTGATAACAGTATTTTGGGAAAGGTGTGTGTGTGTGTGTGTGTGTGTGTGTGTGTGTGTGTGTGTGCGTGTGTGTGTGTGTGTGTGCTGTCTCTTTTCC
>JAJHUR010084160.1:0-11121 GCA_027495735.1 Lutjanus campechanus | reverse complement strand
AAGGGGTGGGCCTTAGGAAGGGCTGATTGATAAGTATAAGATTGATCAGTGCACTGTGCTACTGTACTTTTTTTCAGTGACTTTTGCTAAAATCTACAGCGTCCACAGGAGATTTAAGTCTTCTGTGGGAACCAGTGAGCTCAGAGCCACAGACAGGGTTAGGAATTCAGAAATTATTGAAAAAACAAGCCAGTGCACTGCTCCTTTTGGTGTTTTTTATGGATTTTTTTGACAATAACCAAATATAAATTATTGTCAGCCTTACACTTTAACTAATAACAAAATAATTATTAGTTCCAGTCCTCCAGTGTGTTAATGTGTGAACACCCTCAGAGCGACTTTTATTTCCTCTTAAACAGGAGCCAGGTTAAAGTTTGCCGTCTGTGTCTGGGCTGTATACGCTGCATGAAGAGGCTCCCCTAGGCAGCGAGCGAGCTGTTAGTCTATGTTCTCCAGCTCTCCTGACGTCCTCTCTTCCTACTGAGTGTGCTCAGCGGACAGGAGCCAGTCTAATCCCCCTGATATGAGGAGCGCCCTGAGACCTGACAAAGCATTCCTCAGATAAAGACACGCGATCACAGAGATGCCGTGGAATTCCCACAGTTGGGGGTAGGCAGACTCACTGAGTGTGTTTGTGAGAGACTGAGAGAAACGGAGAAATGTTTTCTTCAGTACATGAGAACCTTGACTTGACATCACCCCCATGGAGACTTCTTTCTTTCTCCCCCTTCTCCCATCTCTCTCTCAGTCTCTACCACCCCCCCACCTCGGTTTGCGAACGTCTATCTCAGAATCACAACGCTCCAAATGCAAACCAGACCGGTGACCATCTTCTCTCACCTGAGCCCGTCTGTGGCTTCAGTACCCGCCTCTGCTTTTGAAGGCCTGACTGTTCACCCCTGCACCTCCAGGCGTAATGCAAATTATACAGCTTTTATCCAAGAAAAAGAGGGATACCGCTTCGAACGTTAGACACGGAGAGACAAACAGCAGGAGAGATGACAAAGAAAGTCGTTAAAAATCTGTGACACGGAGAAAATAAACAGCTTCCTGCCAGCATTGTCTCTTCATCCCAGACACGACTCAAGACAGGCTCTTTGTAAGGCAGTTTACTCGGGATGAGGACCTACATCGACAGCTAAAAGAGAGAACAATGGGAGTATGGGGGAAAAGAGTCTGAGACTAAGATTCCCCGGTTCAAAAGGGTTTCTGATACAGACTGTTTTTCAAGATCCACCAAAGCCTCCTCTGAGGATACCAAGGGGAGACGTCTTCAAGGTCTGACTTTGAAAAGTCCCCTGCAGTTATGTTGGGATAAATGGTATGAAACTGTCAACTGTGAAGCCTGAGAATCGCAAGCATATACACACCATATGGGCTCTTCAGAGTCTGATGAAGCCGTCAGGTCTGCACCCATGTCAGCACCCGAGGAATTCTAGCCCAGATTTTCCCCCACAATCACCAATGTGCAGAACAGAACGTGTGAAGTTTGACAGCAAATTTCTTGATCTGAACTGCTTTAATCTGGTTTTAGCTGACTAAACATCATAAGATTTTAATCAATTTATTTGACTTATACAGGTTTAGTTAAAATGTAGTGTTTTATTTAAAAGTTTCTCTAAATTTCCAGAATCATTATATAATCCTGGAGGAAACATCTATTGCCTGTTAATAACATTAAGTATATTTGTGCTCCTCTGTCCCATCATACATTACATACATTAAATAAACATTTCTTTCAATGTGCGTTCTTTTTTTGTTACATTTCAATGTGAGGACAGTGAATCTTTACACTTAGTATCTTTAGCGTGTCAATTGATCTTTTAATTTACAATCTAAAATTTGTAACTCTGGCTCATTCGTCTCTCTAATGAGTACAAACCAGTGGTGATTTCTTTTTGCTTGTATTGTATTTCCAGTTTAGCAAAAACAGACCCACTTGGATTTGCTGATAACATAATACTAGCTTAAATACTAGCTCAAACAAAAACATTTTGTAATTTGGGGATGACTCGTGCAAATGTTGATTCTGTTGTTACCACAGATTGATGCGCCACACAGTTTAGAAAGGGTCTTTTGGACATCAAAGGTGAAATTTGCCCACATGTCTGTTCTTTTTCTCTCAAACTGTGCAGTAAATGAAACATGCAGCAAGTGTGTGATAGCTGACTCTTCACTGTGTGTATTTAACCTCCCTCCACACCAGGAGATTGGATCACTTCGCAATTAATCCCCCCCTAACATTTTCACCTTGTCTTTATTTGTTAAAAAGAAAAATTTGTTAAAAAATTTGATAAAAAGTGTTAACAAATTTGATCATAGTTAATTTCCTGTTTAGTTATCGTCTACAGTGAAAAATGTTGAAAACTACGATGAAAATTATTAGTCAACAAATAGAGCAGAATGATTTTCTACAGTATAAATAGTATGTTAGTGCATGTGTACGTCAAGTCCTCACCTGTCAAATGAGCTGAACTTCAGTGATGAGTCTCTGGCAACATCGCCCACACTTCCTATGAAAGCTGGTGGCAGCAGACTTGGATCCACCATGATATCATCAGTTGGAGGGCTCACGAGGCTGCGCAGGATATCCTTCACATTCTTGCCCTTTGAGTCAGCGGGCTGAGAAGGTCTGACCTCAGATGACAGCGTAGACAAGGCCTCTGAGATGGCGTCTGGACCGTGAGTCACGCCAGAGGATGACAGGTCTGCCTCGCTTGCGGCGGTTGAGGTGTGGTCATCACCAATGCCAGAATCATACCGCCGGAGAGAGACACCGTTCTCCACTTCTAGTCCGCCAGAAATGGCACCGCTATCTATGGAGACACAAATAATAATAAAGAAATATGAACACTAAAGCAATTTAATATTCAGACTCTCTCAAATCTCTGCCTTTTTTCTCATTCTATAGTTTAAGGGAATAGTTTGGATTATTTCAAGTGGGGTTGTGTGAGGTAATTATTGATAGTCAGTGTATTACCTACAGTGGACACCAGTCGACATGCCTCCAATTTGGAGAGGCAGCAGAAGTACAAGCCCGGAAACTAAGCAATGTACTTCTGCAGACAGGATCAGTGACAAAATGGATTCTAGCCACTTAAAAAAAAGGTCCATCTAAAGAATAAATATCAATTTAATTGTATACTATGTTTAGAATATTTTTTCCACTTTACCTCGTCATCACAGGGCCTTTTCTGACAGGAAAGTGCTGTTATAAAAGCCAAATATTGCGATCTCTCTCGCTCAACCAGACTCCTTTGGGAAAACCTTGCAGGATAGAGCAGCTGCTGGTCTACCACTGCCTCAGTCTATTAGTTTGTTTGTGTTAATGTGTGACTTCAGTGTTTCAAAAGGTGAGTTTGGATTCACAGAAGTCACACAATAACACAAACCAGGCACAGACCAGAAACTCCTGTATTCTGCAAGGTGAAATTACTAATTTCACCAATTAGGTCTAGTTGGAGTGGAGAGAGTGATATTTGGGTTTCCTGTCAGAAAAGGCTGTCGTGGTGAAGTGGTGAAAATATTCTAAATATAGTGTGCACTTAAACTGATAGAGATTTTTTTCAGTGGCTGCTTTTGCTGTCTCCTCTCTGCTTGCCAAACTGGGGGCGTGCCGACCTCCATCTATGACTATGACGACTATGAATAAGTACCTCATATAGCCTCACTTCAAATAATCCGAACTATCCCTTAAATACTGTTTAGTACAATACTGTATAGAGTCAATAACCCCTAAAAATTATTTAAATAGAGAATCTAAATGACAAGACATCATGACAAGAGGTCATAGACACTCACTGCACAGGATTTTGAAAAAGACTGGGAACGACTGTATTAAAGACTGCAGTATGAACGTCCAATGTAGATAAATATTTCAGATGATTCTTTTCTTTCGAGCTGTTGTGTACCTGTGCTCCTGGCAGACTGCGACCGTTGAGGGTGTTTCTTGTCATTGTGGGGCTCCAGGATGTCACGGTATTTGGACACCATGAGGACAGAGATGAAGTAGACAACAGCAAGAGCCAGAAACTGAGCCTGCTTACTGTCCTCCTGAAACAAACAACATACACTAAACGACCTGCATGCGTGCGTGTCTTCTCCAGAAAGCAGAGATAATTGACTTATGCACGTTATGTGAATGTGTTTTCTGTACAACTCACAATATCTCTGAAGACGACAGCCCTGAGGCGGTTAATGTCCATGTCCTGGAGAAGCCGGTCCAGGTCTCTGACTGGAGACATTCCACCTGTCACTGCATCAACAGGACTCTGCGTGCATGCATGAAAATCAAACCATTACCACATGTAAATGTATTATTGTCTCCAAGTGAAGTGCAAGCAGCAGCATGTGTACTTTTACACCAAATGGGATGTTTATTAATCCATGTGCACTTCATGGAGCAGGGTAAGGTTTCACAGCTTAGGGAAGCCATCCCTCCTGGGATCATGTCCTTAACATAATGGCTTTTCTATGGAGCCACTGCATTATAAATGAGCTTTAACACCCAGTTCAGGGAAGAACAACATGACTTTACTGGAAGCTACTGTATCAAATCAAAGGGGCAATGACAAAAGGCCTCGTCTAGTGTCACAAATAGCAACCAGTGTGGTAATATAATAAGATATGAGCTAATGCAATAACACTTGGCTGTTGGTGGTGAGCAGGACAAAGGACACAGCTCCTTCTGGTTTACTATTGAGTACAGGAAAAGGGCAAACGAAGATGTATTTTCAAGTGCAAACATCGAAGTGTGCAAGGGTGAGGGTTGATTACTGAGATTAACTATTTTAATTTGTATTTGTGTGTAATTAACTGTAAACAAATTTAAAGGATCAGTGCGTAAGATTTAGCGGCATCTAGCGGTGAGCTTACAAATTGCAAACAGGTCCTTTCAAGCATGCAGGAGAACCTACGGTGGCCACGAAACTCAGGAAAGGTCCTATCTAGAGCCAGAGTGTAGTTTTTCCAGTCTGGGTTACGCAGAAAATAGGGGTGTCACAATATGTGACTTTCTCTACATGATTATCATAGACAAAAGAATATAATATAATGATAGCATTACAGTATCTATACAAAATCTGAAAAAAGGGTATAAGCCGAACAAATTTTTTACGTTGTTTATTGTGCATTTTGCTTCATTTTTCTTTAATGAACTGCACTCAGAATATGAGTGTAGGAAGGTGGAGGCTAGGAAGGTAACCATAACTTAACAAAATCATACAAAAAGCGCAATTACACTTGGATAGTGAGACAAAACCACGATGGTAAGAAACAGACTTGATTTAAAGTTCCCATAAACAGCTAGCGGAGAGTGCTTTATTTTTTAAAATATCACAGCGCCAATACTGGTGTATTGCAACAAGATGGCGGCCTCCATGAAGGAGGACCCTTCGCCCTCTGGAGATATAAAGGGCTAATTCTAAGGTGATTATACACTAATGAAAACATCCTTATTAATATTATATTTTATTTCTGCCAAATTCTGCCAATAGCCCCCCATTATAAATCTTACACGCTGGACCTTCTAAACAGCAATGGAAGTGTAGAAAATATGTAAGATACTGACATGAGGAGGTGATATGGGTACTTGCCTGCGCAGATGCAGACTTGGATGTTCCAATCATAGTGCTGGGCATGGCTGTATAGCTGCGTGCTGAGCCCTCTGTGCCATGTTTAAACTGGGCTTGTTGACACTCCAGACAATTTCTCACTGCCATAGCACACACTAGGGAGGGATGGAGAAAGAGATATTTATGTGTAATCATATCAATAAAGTCATTTTTAGAGCATTATGCTGAAGTCTTGGAAAGCAAATGAACAAAAAAATCTCTGTAAAAATCAAGCTCATAAACTAAGAAACCAACAACAGAAGCAGGGAGAGACAAAAACAAAGGAGAAAAAGTGGGGCCATGACAAGGTCAGCGCTCTGGCCAAGTCCTGGCAGCATCGTTCACTCTTCCCTGCTCCACCTCTCCTCCCAAGGTCACAGTGCAAGGGTGTGCTCCTGAATCACATCGCCCATAACAAATGACACTTTCAGGGTGTGCACATGCTGAGTAGGCAGAAAGATACGTCCTTTGTTGCAAAAAAAATCTTGTGGTCCGTCAACTTCAGGCGGGTTCAAAACTGGCACACTTTACCGTTTGTAATCTAATGTGTGTAGCTCCTCTGTCGGAGACCCTCCCAACCCCCACTGCTCTATACTTGACAACTGACAAATGTTAACTCTGAGCCATTTAGATTACGAAGGAGGGAATTATTCCGTCTGGAAATGGGCTCGCTTTTTCCATTAGGACTACTCTTTCATACGACCATTTATAAAAAAGAGAGGGGGGAGGGAGGGGTGGAGATGCTAAAACCTTGTTACAGTCTTACAAAATCAGATTAGGTGCCAGCAATGGGGAGCGCATACCTCATCAAATATTCATTTCATAACGGCTGCTTGCTAAAACAGGGCCTGTAGTACGGTGGCATCGCTTTCCTGCAAAACGCCAACAACAGCAGCAGCGGTAGTTGGATAATATCTGAGCGGAGGAGTGCTCTTTGTGTAACAAGTTTGCATTTTGAAAGCCTTTTTGTTTGTAATGAGAATCTAAAAGCAAAAACTGATATCTGGATACGCATCATTACAGATATGGAACAAAGAATGAGGAAATTATTTAAATCAGTGTAGAAAGTATAGCACCACTTCCATGCTGAGTGAGTATTGTGTTGATCTGTGTTTTCTGAGAAGGTGCACCACATAAAATGAATAATGTAAGAATTTCAATATCTTTTATTCAGCTGGAGCGTACACTTGCCTTTTGATGCTGTCAGAGGAAACTATAATAGCCTGGAACAGAAGGCTGAAAAAGGCCTCAGGCTACACTGCAGTACAGTACAGCCAAGGCCATTATGTAGAACTCACTATATCATGATAGGAGCCATTTTAGAGTGTTGCCGTGCAGTGGGGTTATAATAACAAGATAAGAGGGAGCTGATACGAGCAGAGTGAAAGAGGCGAGGGAATGAGAGCTGCGGCTGGAGATGGAGAGGAAGACGGCAGAAAAGAAAGAGAATACAGAAGGGAGGGTCAAAAAGGCTACAGGGAGCCATGACTGAGGCTAATGCAAGAGGCTACTGCCGGCTGATATGAGGCCGATCGATGAACAGGGAGGGCCAGAGGGCTTGGTAAAAAGAGGAGATAAAAGATGGAAAATCAGAGACGGGACGCAGATGAGCAGAAAGAGAGCTACACAATTTTGTTTCAGGGTTCAAGAAATAAAAACAATAGGACATACAAGGAAAAGAATGTATGAGATAAAAAGCAAATTAGTGGTTTTAGGAATAATGAAACTGATGGGGGAAAAGTGTGCGTACCGAGGCGAAGGCACTGTCGGAGGATGCCTCCTGATGACATGTTTTTCTCTGCTTCTATCTCAGTGAAGTTGAGGGAGCTGGCAAAGATGAGAACGTCCACGAGGTTGATGAGGCGCTGTAAGAACGTGACCGAAGCCTCCACTGCCAAGCCTTGAGACGGCTCAATGTTCTCCAGTTCATGCTGGTGGTACAGAGAGGAAAATTTACACAGTAGTTAAGTTACAGTTGTAACACACAACTCAGGGAAATGTTTACATTTTTGCTTGTACTTTGTGAGAAAAGCACTAAGCATAAATATAAATTCCTGACCTCAAGTTTAACACAAAAACTTCTAACACTGATCCACTTACCAATATTATTTTGCCAAAAAGTGACATTATATTCAAAATCACATTACAGTTACTTACAACTTTACTGCTTTTGTTTTAACAATAATGAAATTCGTAGGTTTGATAAAATACCTAATATCAATATTCGATACTATTTTTGATACCACAGGGAAAAATTGACACAACATTGAGAGTATGAATTAATTATGATGTAGAATGAATAATTGTATATTCTTATTAAAAGATAAATGTAACAAGGCCTTATCATGATAATGAGAAACCCAGTCCTGTGTTTTTTTTCTCTCTTTAAATCATGCATTTCAAAACAACTAAATTATCTAATTAACTCATTTTAGAAATTAAGTTAAATTAATGGTATTGTGTGTTAAGCACAACAGCATCTGTTAATTTACTCAGACAAAAGAGGCGGGGCCTATGTGGACGTCACAGTGGTGTGTGTGCAAGTATTGAAAGCATTTCAATTATTCAGAGTTGATAGGTATCAATAAGAAGTTATCGATAAGAGGAAGAGTTTCCAAAAAATATAGATATCATGCAAGACTCAAACAAGCAACATCTGAGCAGAGTTACCAATAAGCAAGCATCAATAATGGGAAAAAATGTGAATCTGTGAATGTATTTCCTTATCATTTTTATGTCTCTTAAACTTCTCACTTAAATAACCTGCCAATAAAGATTTAAGTGTAAAAAATGAAATACTATATACCTATAAATTTCACGTGTGTATGGAATATATGCGACAGCTATGGTGAAAAAACATCCTGATAACAGAGCATTTTGTTACATCCAGTTTTAAATTTGGTCACAAATCACACAGAACTGAATGCAATTTAATTATAGTGGGATTGAACATAAAGCCGTCTCTTAGACAGGCCAGTAAAGTCATTGACAGAAGCCAAGAATGACGCAGTCACTCAGATCAGACAACACAAAAACAAACTAACAATGTTAGGAGGCAGCTAACTGTAGTCTAATGTGATTGGGAAAGGTCAATGTGGATGGATAACTTCCTGAGATTGGAGCCATCAACCATATACACAGGCACAGTTAAGTACACACACATAAGATCCTTCATGCACACACACATCAGGAGACTCACAGAGGAGGAGGTGGCAGCAGAGAGCAGAGGTAAAATGCCTCCACAAGCCATGATGAGGTTGTCCACCACCTGGGAGATGAGGTGGATACTGTTGTGGACAAACACGACGTTCTCACTGCTGTTCACAAAGTCCAGGATCGTCTTTGTGGAGTGACTGTGAGGCAGAATACAAAAAGGTTGCTTCATCAACAAAACATAAGTAGAGGTTAACAAGTAGAATAAAACCTTTTAGAAGCTGGAGTGCAGTATTTTGGTAAACGTTAAGTGAGAGCATGTTTTTGGAGAGTAATTATATAAAATATTATATATAAATAATACAATTATATATAATAACAAATTACCCAGGGTTGCTTACATATCAGACATACATCTACCTAGTCACTGTTAACTGCTAAGATTCAAGAGTAAAAATATATATGCTCCCAGTTTGGAGGAGAGAATGTACTGCTATGGACAAAGTCTGCAGCAACACAGTTTTTAGCACCACCAAAAATGCACCAACTTAAAAAAAAACATTAATTCTCAACTCAACTCAACTTTATTTATATAGCACATTTCATACGACAAGCGTAAACTCAATGTGCTTCAAGATACATGAGTAATAAATAAATAAATAATAGACTATTACATATAAAAACAAGCAGAACATGATAAAAACAAACAGGATAAGAAGGTATTATTATTATCATTATTCTTAGAAGGGAAATAAAAACAATAACACTAATTCCCAAAATAAAAAATAATACACCCAAAACCTAACTAAAAGCTTGTGAAAAAAGATACGTTTTTAGTTGGCTTTTAAAAGAGAACACTGTTGTGGCAGACCGTAGTTCATGTGGAAGAGAATTCCAGAGAGTTGGACCATAATGACTGAAAGCACCATGAGCTGATTTAGAATTGATCTTAGGTATAGTGAGGAGACCTTTATTTGATGATCTGAGGGATCTCTCTGGTGTGTACTCAGTGAGCATGTCAACAACATAAGATGGAGCCAGACCATTAAGACATTTAAAAACAATAAGAAGTATTTTAAAATCAACTCTTTGTTTCACTGGGAGCCAGTGAAGAGAAGATAAAACTGGAGTTATGTGATCAGACCTTTTAGTTTTTGTTAAAACTCTTGCTGCTGCATTTTGAATAAGCTGGAGTTTATTTAATGTCTGCTTTGTCAGTCCAGCAAAAAGCGAATTACAGTAGTCCAGCCTACTGGAAATAAAAGCGTGAACCAGCTTTTCAGAGTCTGATAGAGACAAGAGGGATCTAACTTTTGATATATTTCTGATGTGATAAAAGGCAGTCTTAGAAATATTAGAGATGTGCTTCTGTAAGTTAAGATCAGCATCTAAAATCACACCCAAGTTCTTGACATGATCATGATGATTAATATCAGTTTAAGTGTATGCTATACTTTTCAATGCTTCACCTTTGCCGTCAGACAGTGTTTTTCGATGGGAAACCGCTGTCATATGAGCCAAATACCACTCTTTTCACGGCAACCAGACTCCATAAGCAAAATCAGTCATTTTACCTCAGAGAACACAGGAGCTGCTGATTGACTGCTTCCACAACCCTACAGTTTGCTTGTGTTACTGTGTGCCTTCTTTGATTTAAAGGGTTAGTTTGGATTCACTTCAGTCACATAATAACATAAACAAACTAACGAATTGAGGCAGTTGTAGACGAGTAACTCCCATGTTCTGCAAGTGAAAGAGCGATATTTTGCTGCCCATTGGAAAAGGCTGTCGATAAGTGCCTCATACAACCCCACTTCAAATAATCTGAACTATCCCTTTAAGTACTTCCTGCATACACAGAAAAACTCACTGCATTTAAAAGACAAAAAAAATCAGAGCTGCTGTAAAATCTTCCCACTAACAAAATAAAGATTTGTGAAGGGCTCATGCAGCACTTGATAAGGAGAAAGCTTGTTAGATCAAACCTTCTGTCTGCTCATCAGAGGAACGAAAAGCCAATAAATCTTTATTCCATTAATCAATTAACAAAATGACTGTTAGCTAAAGTGAAGTGAGAGTCAGCAGATTGTTACTTTACCTCCTCCACATCTGGACATCTGTCTCGATAGAGAAGAGCAGGTCAGTGAGGAGGCGTTGGTGCATGTGGGACCAGCGGAACTCTGGGATACGAAACATGGTGGAACGAGGGGCCGAAGTACTGCCCTCTCTCTGCTGGCCTGAAGACCCTCCTCCTGCTGCTGCTGCTGCTGCTGCTGCTGCTGCTGCTGGCTGGCCTTGGCTTGTGTCCTACAGAGAGACACCAAATTTAGCCTTAACATAAGGGATTAGAACTTAA
>JAJHUR010084159.1:0-29149 GCA_027495735.1 Lutjanus campechanus | reverse complement strand
TGCATGAACAGATTATGATAATAATGTTGCATTGATGTTGTAAGATTTGCTTAGATTTAGGGACAAAGACACCTAGTTGTAGTAAGAGAAAGCAACAATTAGGGTTTTAATTACCACTCTCGCGAATTTTTTTCGCGAGTCTGGGGTTCCCTTCTCGACGTGAGTAGGGGAAGCTTGCTAGCTAGCTAGCTAGCTAGCTACTTTGATACGTAAAGCAAGTTTCGATCACAACAACACAACAACGACTGATGTAGTCCACTAAACAACCTACAGGACTATGTGTTTGCAGTAGTTTAAAATGTAATGGCTGTTAAGTTGTGTTTCCATTACAGTAACTTACTCGATGTAACGTTTTTGTTTTAATGGAGCAGTGTATCGCATTTGGGCTACCTGGTCAGCTTCATTCATTCTCCCGAACTGTCAACACTTAACTGTCACATTTATGATTGCTGACAACTAATCAACCAGTTTGTCAGCTCACACACAGCACGGAAATTAAGGTTTGTTTTAAATCAGTGATTGCTTGAAACGATGCTGAAGTCCTTTGAAAGGTTTCTTTTTTGGCAGTTTGTAGGATGACGTGTCATAACAAAACGTAACGTGAGGATCAATGCTAAGCTGCAGCTGAAGCGACTAATCTAACTAATCTGAAGATGGGTGTGAAGCAGAGGAAACACTGCCCCACACAAGAGGAGTGTATGACTGTTACTATAAACACGCATGAAGTGGTCCTTAAAGGGACAGTTCACTCCAAAATACACCAACATGCAAAAAGAAAAGACAGCAAATTATGTTAAATTATTCAAAAACTCAAATAGTCAAATTTATCTAAAGAAGAAAAGTAAATTATCTCAACAATACGTTATTAGTTGGTGAAATTTTGAGTTTTTCACCTTGTTAATTTTTTTTTTTACAGTATATCATGTAGGAATCAGTGTTGTTTAATACATTTTGATGCTGAAATCAACCCTAGTGAATATTATGTTGTATCTAACATCTGGGTGATTGTTTTTTTCCCCCCTAATAGGTCAATAAGTCGCGGAGGGCAGGTATGGGCTCCAGAAGGTTCAACTGCATTTAAATGCCTGCTCTCTGCGCGTTTCTGTGCAGCTTTGCTCAGCAACATCTCAGACTGCGATGAAACCTTCAACTACTGGGAGCCTGTGAGTACAACTCACTACTGTCTAAACTGTCCTACATTGTAATATGCTGTCATTTGTGACCTGTCCAGGGATTTTCTAATATCTATGTCAGAATAATCTCTCTCCTCTCTTTCTTTAAAGGACAGCTCCATTATTTTTTTCTTGGAAGTTTTTCTATCAAATTTTGGTGGAACTATGTATGTTTTAGAAAATAAAATGCTAATTTCCTGAGCCCTTATAAAAACATTTCAGCACATGACCTGACCAAGGTTTCTGCATGTTGAAGTTGCTGCATATATAAACCCAGAGGTTTTGTGGGAAAGGGGCTCAGTGCTTTAACCTATGTCGTTGCTTTTTGCTATCAGCTTAGAGGGTTTATGTTTTCATTTAAAAAAAGTAACAATTGTATTAATAATAAGCAACAATTGTAATAATTGTTGTGATGACTGTTTTGACAGATGCACTACTTGCTGTACGGCACAGGGATGCAAACATGGGAATATTCTCCATTGTATGCCATCAGGTCGTATGCTTACTTATGGCTACATGCTCTTCCTGCGTGTTTGCATGCCCATGTTCTGCAGACAAACAAGGTAACTATTCCAAACTTGCTCTCATTTTAACATCTTTGTTGTTGTTATTTTAACTGACTTCAGCTAACCTACAGCATGTGCTGTTTTAGTATGTAAAAATGTGTATTTTGTAGTAAAAAAAAAAGATTCAAGGGATAGTTCATATTCTTTAAAATGGGGTTCTATAAGGTCCATTAGTAGCAGCAGTAGATAGTAACAAAGTTCATTTACTTGAGTACTGTACTTAAGTACATTTTTTGAGTATCTGTACTTTACTTCAGTATTTGTTTTATTTTTTGGAAACTTCTGACTTTGACTTAAATAAGGTCTACCTTTAAAAAAAACAAAGCAACAGCTTTAAGTGTACACTATAGTTTGCATATTTTCACCTCTTTAGGCAGTTGTCATACAAGCCAAATATCACTCTCTCCTCACCAAACAGGCTCCATGGATGCAATCAGTAATTTTAACTTGCAGAGTTTGTTTGTGTTATTGTGTGACTTTGGTGTTTTAAAAGGATTCAGATTCACTTGAGTCCCACAATAACACAAACAAACTCACAGGTTGAGGCAGCGATAGACCAGCAACTTGCTCCTACTCCTGCCAGGTAAAATGACTGATATTGTCCACAGAGTCTGGCTGGTCAGGGCAAAATGGCTAAAATAAAGTGGCAAAAATATATAATGTTGTTGACCCTGTCCACAGAGGTGGGAGTAAGCCACACCATAAGTCCCAAGTTACTGTGATGAGAATCAAGCAAGTCAAGTCAAGTCCCTGCTGTAAGTCAAGCAAGTCAAATTTCTTGTCATTACTCAGGTCAAGCAAGTAACAAGTCAGGTCATCAGAAATTCTGTTGTTCCCCCAGTTTCCACATTTATATTATTTGAAAGACAGTGGACATGAAAAGTTGAGTTTTATTTTCAGTATAAATCAAAATTGTTGCAGCCTGCTTACACCTTATAAATCTTATTGATATTTGACATTTTGTGGCAGTCAATAATAAGTCTCCAAAATGAATGACAGTGAAGAGTAGGATTGCGAGCAGCATACAGCTGGGTTAGCTAGTAACGTGTCCGTATAGTTAAACAGGTTATATCACATTCACATACCTTTCTTTGTGGGTTTTGTAGTGATGGATCAGTTGGATGCTGTGGTGGCCATGTGACTGGTTTCTGACCTGCAGACTATGTATACCACTGTTCACTGATTACTCCAGTCATCAACAACGCAAAAAAATTATACTAGAAATCAATCAGTCACGTTTCAAAATGTTACTTCTCAATAAAATATAGATAAAAAATATTTAATCAAAAGGCAAGCTGTAAAGTTTCAAGTCATGAATAACAAGTCAAAATCAAGGCAAGTCTATTATTAATGTTAATCAAGTAAGTCTCAAGTCCTCAAATTTTGACACAAGTCCAGTCCAGTCATGTGACTCGAGTCCCCTACTTCTGGTATCTACTGTAGACTTCTACTGTAGATCGTTAAGTACCTCATACAACCCCACTAAAAATAATCTGAACTATTCCTTCAAATGTTCCTACATGTGGCTGTCCTAAACCATACATGAATTCCCACATCCACACACACACACACACAGAGGTGTGTATATCATTATACTGGAGATCTGTAGACGTTTCAGGCTTGTGTTATGATTGTGTTGCAGGTGTTGGTGTTCTACTTTGTACGATGTGTCTTAGCATTCTCCTGCTGTGTCTGTGAACTCTATTTCTACAAGTGAGTTTACACACAAGTGCTTTGGCTCACACATTTCGGGCTGATTATATCGATATCTGTATGTATATGATGTGGAAGTGACCCACTGGGTTTGTTTGTATGTGTGACACAGGGCAGTTTGTAAGAAGTTTGGTTTGCATGTGGGCCGTCTGATGTTGGCATTCCTCGTCCTGAGCACGGGAATGTTCTGCTCGTCTGCAGGTTGGTCAGATTTATTCACCAAGTTAATACATCTCGGTCTCTGTTGTTGTTGTTCTTACTATTTTTGTCGATGTTTGTTGTCTATTCACTTTGGTATTTGATCCTTGTCTACCTTTCTAACTGCCTCATCCTTGCCCTCTTGAATAACTTATTACAGAGCCTTATTTTTATGACCTCTTTACTCTCTGCACTGTGTAGTGTGATGTGTATATCTGTTTCACAACCTGCACATCTGTTTACCTTTGTCAGTGCTGTAGTAACGTTACCTTCACCTACAAAGTTAGTGACTTTTTATCCTTAAGTTAGTTATTTCACTTTTCACAATTAGCTTGGTACACATTGTTAAAAGTCTTTACCGTCTGTTTTTGTATATGGTGTTTTTGAGCATTTTGTTAATGACCTCAGTGTCTTCAATAACTGTTAGTAATGTCAGCTAGTATTGCCATCTTCATTCAAACTCGACAGAAACACCCTGGCTCGTCTTTCTACTGCTCCAACAATCATCATTTCTGGTTTGGTTGAAATGAACCTTTTAATTCAATGAGAAAATAGCGAGAGGGAGGACAGACAGAGAGGCAGCGGGGAGAAACAAGGTGTACAGGATATTCTCACATCTGCCTCTGTGAACTACAAGTTTAATTAAACCACACAACCAGAGCTGGTGATTGTTGGAAAGAAGAAACAAGATGCTTTTTGGTGAGCTTTTTTTGTTTCTGTTGAGTTTAGCTAGCAAGCTAACATTGCTAATGGTTATCTAAAACACTGAGGTGTTTATCAAAATGTTCAGAGACACTATATACAAAACAAACAATAACAATTTACAATGATGAAGTAACTGTTTCTCATCAAAGAAAAAGGATCTTAATTAATTAATTCTTTCCATAATTTTGTCAGACACTTAAAAGTCGATCTGAGCCTGTCTGTCGCGAAACAAGTACTTTTGTGGACGTACTTTGACAGAGGTAATATAGTGAGACTGTGACATGTATTTATGACATGTTCTTGTTTCACCTCCTCAGCGTTCCTGCCTTCCTCTTTCTGCATGTATACAACGCTGGTCGCCATGACAGGGTGGTTTCAGGACTCAACACCGTTAGCCGTTTTGGGTGTGGCTGCCGGTGCCATCGTTGGATGGCCGTTCTCTGCTCTCATTGGGTAGCGCCATATACTAAAATACCTATTTGTTGGCAACAAGTTTTCCAGACGGACTTGTCAAAATGTATTACTCTTAATTCCGCTTTGTTTGTTTTTTCTTTGCAGGGTTCCGATTGCCTTCGACCTGCTGGTGTTAAAGAGGCAGTGGAAGAGTTTTATCACCTGGTCAGCTGTTGCTTTGCTTCTGCTGCTGGTGAGTTGTGTTAAAAAAAATGTTGAAAAAAACATGTTAAACAAAAAAGTAAAAGTAAATTAAAATGTCACAGGACAAAGGTAGATGAGTTACAGTCCATCATTAATGCAGGGTATGTTTTTGCACGTGCCATACAGAAAATTATATATTATGGCACATACGCTGTCAAGGTAAATACACACTCTGCGTGTAGACATATTTGTAATTCTTTATGAAGTATATGTTATTATCTTCATGTTGTTGAAGCTAATTGTAAATGTCCATTCACTGTCCTCTCTGTTTATCCTGTGTGTGTTTCTCAGGTCCCCCTAGTGGCAGTGGACTCTTTCTTTTACGGCAAACTGGTCATTGCTCCACTCAATATTCTGCTGTATAACGTGTTCACACCACATGGACCCGATCTTTATGGTAATGTACCAGAGCATCATTATTATATAGGGTTGTCACAATGCTCCAAATCCACAATTTGATTCTGACTCTGTAACATATTTACTGTAACTTATCATAAAATGACCATGATACGTCATCAGAGATTCAGAAAACATCCTAAGTTGAAATACTCACTTCTCTGACAACAAAGCTACAGCCACAGGGTCATCCTTTTACATTTCCATCCAGTTAGGTAACTTGTGTTTTAGTTTTCCCATTTCACATTAATTAGACTTAAAATTAAAGCTGAATGTTCAGCAAATGACTAAGTGTCTGTTTATGAGTGTAAGAAAACATTAGTTATCTTTTACAAGGAGTAGATGTTTATAACAGTTAGACTGAGCAATTTGTTAATGGAGTTTGTAGGTAGTAAGGCAGACAGTCGCTGAACTCCAACTCCAGAACAGGCTTTGGCAATATGTTAAAAACTTTCAACCACCAATCACCCATCCATCTGCGGTTGACACACTCATGGTCCAGCTGAGTGGGTGTGTACTGTGCCGTTGGATGAGAGGATGGTGTGGAGCAGCATCTGTCACTCTGCAAACCGTTACGTTAGTAAAATAAAATGACAAATATCGCTTCAAAAAACAACAACAGGTGTGTATTTTTGGAACAGTGGGGTTTTGTTTTCATGATAACAGGCTTCAACTTAACATTGACAGTTTTAAATAGCTAACAGCACAGGAGTCGTCACTTGTTACCGTCAAATTACGATGTTGCTCTTGTCCTGTGTTCCTGCAGTGTTCCTTCAGCCTGCCTGAGCTTCCTCACTTCCTCCATAGATCATAGTTTCAGTGGAATTCAACCTATTTAATATACAGTCTATATGCAGCTGAATGTTTGCCAAAACTCATTTGACAAACATTTAGCATTAATTTTGACACTAACTAATGTGACACGGACAAATTAAAACAGTTATTCCGGCCTGGAATAGAAATTTCAAAGGAGAGACCATAGCTGTAGTGTTGTTTTTAGAGAAGTTTTTCAACTTATCTTATCTTAACATATCATGGTCATTTTATAATAAATTACAGTGACTATGCGATTTCCCCTTTAAGACATACAACGTTTAGAGTGATTGTGCATGTTCATGATATTAATCATAGTGATTGTTTCGATGATGGAGCAAATGGATCTTAAAAGAAAACATGAACTATTGAAAGCTGCACTGTTTTTACTGAACTCTAGAGGGCATACCATCATCAACACTAATCATATCAAACCATTTGAAAATGTGCCAGTAGGTTCTATTACTCTCCATTAAGTTGGCAGAAATAAGCTCAAAGGTCCTATAAATATTTGTGTTACTGTCTGTGGATCAGGCCTAAGTCTCCACCATCATTATTCAACATTTCATTGGTTATAACAAGTTCTTTCACCGTCCCCTTCTGTGGATTTTCCCTTCTAAGTAACTCTTGTAATAACTATACAGCTATGATCTTGTTGTAATTATAATTGCGTGTTTTGTGTTGTTTGATTTTCAGGTACAGAGCCGTGGCATTTCTACTTTGTAAACGGGATCCTGAACTTCAACCTGGTGTTTGCTCTGGCACTGTTTTCTCTGCCACTCACTGCCCTCATGGAGACACTGTTACACAGGTTCAATGGTGAGGACAGTGTGTATGTTTCATAGACCAGCACTAAAAAAGAAAAGTCTAAATTCGTTGTCATTGCTTGCATTTTTAGGGGGATGGTAAGGGTGTTAGTCAGCAGAACAGTATGTGTAAAAATAATAAGTGGTGTGGTGAAGACGTCACTGCTCTCCTGTTTACATTCATCAGCACAGACATAACAAGTTATTTTGAGAAACAGATTGAAGGCTCATATGATGTTATCAAATGACTATTCATATCCTGTAACTGAGTCCTCCTTAGTGTAGGCATCTATGTGACATCAAAAGATTGTAGCAAAAAAACAAGTAGTTAATCTTGTCCAGGGTTTCCCAAAGTGCGGTACCCCAGCTGGTGTAATGCAGTCATGTTTGTATTCTTATTATTACTTACTAGTTAGGTCTGCAGCTAATCATTGTTTTCATTAAGGGCTAATCTGTCAATCATTTTTTGATTGATTTATTAGTTCTTTGGCCCATAAAATATCAGAAAATTGTGAACATTTTTGATCACAATTTGCTTAATCAAATCCTCTTACCCGTAATGCTAGTTATCCATCCAGATAGTTTTGTTGTGAGTTGCATTGTTTTGGAGATATCGGGTGTAGAGATGTCTGCCCTCTCTCCAATATAATGGGACTAAAAGCACTCGGTTTGTGGTGCTCAAAAAGGCTAAAAAAAAATGCGTTTGAAAAATTAAACACCAGTGTCTCTATCCAGAAATCATGACCTGATTACTTAAGATAATTCATGGACCTTGTTGTGAGGAGTTTCATGAAGGAACTACTTTCTTTCTGCAGTAGAATATACCAAAACGACTTTCTTTCTACCAGGAAGAAAGATTTCTTATTAGAAAGAAAGTTGGCCAATATCTCCAAACGTATGCATTTCACACCAGAACAATATAGAAAGATAAATGGCACTACAGGCCAGAGGAAAAATATTTATTTTTGATTTTGAGGTGACACGCCTCTTAAGGCATAAGGTTCCTTAGGTCAATAATTGATTAATGATCTAATAATTGCAGCTCTAACAAATAGGCTATTTCTTGCTTATTTCTTTCTTGCATGGTCTAAAACATTTGGAAACCAAAGAAATCTAACAAATGTTTGAAGTTTTTGTTTTTGCAGTGATGGTAATTTCCAAAGCAGCTCCTCTTGTGATTTCATGTGTGCATGTGTGTTTTCTGCAGTGCAGAACCTGGGCCGTCCATACTGGCTGACTCTGTCTCCTATGTATCTGTGGATGTTGGTTTTCTTCACCAGACCTCATAAAGAAGAGCGTTTTCTCTTTCCCATCTACCCCCTCATCTGCCTCAGTGGGGCAGTGGCCCTCTCCTCTCTACAGGTGTGTTCAGCCTGTTATGACAAAACAGCAGTCTGTGTTAGTCGCTTTGTATTTGGCTCCTTTTGGTCATGAATGTGCTTTAAAATGAGTTTTTACAGATTAATTTCATTTCCTGCAGAAATGCTACCACTTCCTGTTCCAGCGATACCGACTGGAACACTACACGGTCTCCTCCAACTGGTTGGCTCTAAGCGCAGTCGTGGTCTTCACAGTGCTGTCACTGTCTCGCTCTGTTGCCCTTTTCAGAGGTGTGTGTACCCACAGACCAGAGCTTTCAATGACGACAATGACTACCCAGCTCAAGGGGGACTGGGGTTAGGCCATTGACTTTAAATAAAGATGGACAACACGTCTCCAACTCCTGATTCTGTATAGTCAAAATATCTCTGATACAAACACTGCCATCTTGCCCTGGAGCCAGAGTCACCAGATCAAGGGTGGAACCATGGTTTCAAGTTCCCGCACACACAGCCAGCCGACTCACTGGCCAGCAGGGCTCATCTGTCAATTAAGATGTGAACTCTGCTTTTTATAGCATGGAGTAACTAATTCAAATGAACACTTTAACATAGACAATTGTGATATGAACTACCTTAAATGACAGAAATGTTGGGGAAATGTATTTGATGTGTACTTTGCAGCCACTAGGTGGCAATCAAGATACTTTGGCTTCACTTTGAGGAGCTGTCATGTTGTCCATCTCTATATACTGTATGTCAATGAGGTAGGCCCTCCCAGAGGACATGCTGGCTGTTAAAGCCCAACTTTGGTGGCCTCTGGCACATCATGATGCCACTATTTCTCATGTACACCGAACTTAATTATTGCATTTTTCTGAAGTAGCTTGTCTAGTGAGGATATCCCCTGTCTGTGCAATCACTGCAATTCTTAATGTGTTTTGTCATCAGTTATTTTGCGAGTAATTGTCAAACACTGAAGATGAAAATTAATATCCTGGAGTAGCTGGCTAGACAAAAATGAGTAGGAAAGCTCTGCCCAGAGATACTGTTCTTCTCAGCACAAGTGTCAGACAGCAACAGTTCAAGATGGATGAAATTAGATTTATTTCTCTGTCTACAGGCTACCACGCCCCTCTGGACCTGTACCCTGAGTTCCATCGTATCGCCAAGGATCCGACTCTTCATTCCGTCCCTGAGGGCCGACCTGTTAGTGTGTGTGTGGGCAAAGAGTGGTACCGCTTCCCAAGCAGCTTCCTTCTACCGCACAAGTCAGTATGCAGGATTCCTACACAGGTCATCAAAGTCTAATAAAGTAGGGAAAGTGTATCTCATCATTTCCAGGTGTGGCTACACTTGAGACTTCTCATGCTGGCATTTTTGATATGTTTATTGATCCGTGATCTGTTGCACCCCTAATATCTGTTGATTTCCAAGTGCTTTACATAAACTAAATAGAAAACAGTAAGACAGAGTAAGACAACTCAAAATAAATAATTAATGTAATTATTTCCTCAACATTTTTTATTTAATGGTATTTTATTATTTATTTTGCTGCAGCTTCAGCAGATGGCAGCCCCTGTCGTTGCCCTGATTGGTCTAGTTGCTGTCATCAAAGTGGGACAGATGACAGCTCATAAACAGCACCGTTTGTCAGTATTTTGATGTCGAAAATTAAAGAAAGGTTGTTTGTAGGCTGTGTCAGAATAAACTGATATATAACCTCTCAACTCCAGCATGTGTAATCACATTTAGCACAGACTGGAACGTTAACTTGCAAAGAAAGCAGGGTGCTGCTGTTAGCCACACTGTGTGGCAGGCTCGAGGTAAATGATGTTTACCCCCAGACACTGTGGTCCCATTCGGTCTAAAACCTCGAAGCATTTAGTGAGTTGTTGTCATATTTTGAAGGATAATGTTTGTAATGCACAGAACAAAGTGACACACATTTCAGTGGCATTTATAATACGACTTGGTTATTGAAGAATGAGATTAACTGCTTCAAATGACTCTTAGTTCACATTATATTTTTTCTTACTAATTGATACATTGTGCTCTGTTTTACTTGCTTTCTAAGTGTTTTCTTACTGTTAGACAAATCAAATGGTCTAAATTGAATTTTTACTAGAGCCCTGCTGAGTCACTTGCTGACAGTTTCTCTTCCTAATCTCCAGCTGGCAACTGCACTTCATTCAGTCAGAGTTTAAAGGGCAGCTGCCTCAGCCGTACGCCTCAGGTCCTCTGGCCACACAGATCATCCCAACTCACATGAATGACCAGAACCTGGAGGAACCAACCAGATATGTGAGTCACTCAGACACAGGTGTACGTTTCCTGGCACTGTAGTTAATAGTAGTTGCTTTTTAATTATGAAATTTCTGCCCGGGTAGGTGGATTTACGGCAGTGTCACTACTTGGTAGACCTGGACACAGATGAAGAGACGTCACTTGAGCCACGTTATTCAGCCAACAAAGAGGAGTGGAACATCATCGCCTATAAACCTTTCCTTCAAGCATCAAGGTATTTTCCCAAACACAAATGTAAAAAAGCTTGATCTATTGTGACTTAAAAGAAGTTAAGAAAAAGAAGAGAGACTGAAAAAAACAGTATCATCTTGACATTTAACACATTTGGTTGAAATTACTTGACAAAAGAACGTTGAACAAGAAATATTGTGGGCCGTTTAAGCTGTAAAACTTAAAACTGTAGTTATAAACTTGACAGGACAAAAGAAATGTGTGTGTAAATGCGCATACAGAGTCTCTCTCACCCTCTTTCTCTCTTTTTCTGGGGAGGCGCACTAGTTCTAATATCGTTTATAATCTATTACTATTAGATCACTTCCATATCAGTCCTCATCATTTATGGAGAAGATTAGCCCGGCTGCAGCGTCACAATAATGGGTGCTAGTTACGGGGTGTCTTGTTTTAACTGCTTAGTTGATTGCTCCACCTTGTGGTTAAATTTTGTATGACAGCTAGTAACAGGAAGAGCCATTTTATGCTGCGTGAATGAATAACTGCAGAAATCATGACACACATCTGGCAATATCTTTATTCACTAATGTGAAAGTACAGTACTGAAACAGAGTATTAAAGTCATTCATGACCCAAGTCATACTTTGTACAGGGAATTCATACTACTGCCATCAGGCAGACGATATAAGGAGCCACCATGGAGGCTTAATAGGTTTAAGCTTTCATTTGTTCCATTAGCAGTCAAAGCACTAAATAACAGATAACTATATCTAGAACAGCACAGTACTGGTAGAGTGCGGTACCACACCAGGCATTGTAATGATACTTTATTCACTGTGTCTTGTTTGCTCACTATGGTGTATGAATTGAACTGTATGTCCGTCTCATGGGTATGTATGGATTGGTGTATGGTGGATGGATTGTATGTACAATAACGCTGCACCTTGTAAGCCCAAGACAAATTTCTCCTCGGAGACAAATAAAGGAATTGATTGATTGATTGAAACCATAACCTTTGATCTTGACATTTGACATTTTCAGCCTAAATCAGCTGCAACAGGTCTGAAGATGTCGTCTAGGCAGGTTGAAAATGCACACCTGATCTCTGATAAACATTATGTAATAAGATTATTAAATAAAAGAAAACCTTCATAACAAGATAAATTAACCTGTTAATCTTGGAAAAACAAGCTGTGTTAACCTGAGATAAGGATATAATTAATTTGTGATTTCAATGTAGTTTTTAATATTAAAGATTATAATGAATAAACAAAGTCAGGACAAAGTGTGGTCGTTTTTTGTTTTGGCTCTGGTCAAATGCCACTTAAGCCCCTCTGGTTCTCACCTGAAAATAGATATAAACTTAATTACTCCATCAATATTTCATGTGAACAAAGGCTTAAAAGAGACTGATGCCATCTTTTAATGAAATATTTTTCCCTTTCAGGTCATCTCCTCTCTTCAGAGCGTTCTACATCCCGTTTATATCAGACCATCACACCACCTATAGGCGCTACGTCATCTTGAAACCGCGGCGGCAAAAGCAGCCTCGTAAGCGGACCCATGGCTGACCTTTGAACCTCAACCTGGCCTGAAGTACAAAATCCTGACAACAGAAATCAATCACTTCCCCTCAAAACAGCTGGTATTTGTGTGTGTGTGTGTGTGTGTGTGTGTGTGCGTGTGTGTGTGTGTGAGACTGTTGGACATGTGTGCATGCATGTGATTTGAAGTATTTGTCTCATGAAACATTTGAAGATATCAGACCCTTTAAGGACATTATGTCTGCTCTTTTTTGTGTGCCTGCGTGTGTGTGTGCCTGCGTGCGTGTGTGTGTGAGTGAGTGAGGAGAAAATTGTCTGTATGCAGGTGTGCTTGACAGGTATCAGTTGGACCTGTATGTAAACATTTTATCTCAGCTGGTGTGTGTGAGTGTGTTTGTGTGTAAATGAATGTCTTACAATGGATGCACACTACAAGATTTCACATGTATTTAATCCGGGACAGGCCGTCACACACAAATATAAGTGTTTTCTTTTCATACATGATTTGAAAATGTGGCCTGAAGGGAACAATTTTTCTGAATAATTAATCAAAGAAATCTTGTAGCGTTTGTTGTCCGCACTTGAACAGTATCTTATTGTGTGATCTACTGGGTGTGAGTGGTGGAGATGAATGAAAGTGAGGGTGCGTTGTTAATTTAACTTGGAATGTTAATAAAAACACGATTGACTGCGAGTACAACAATTCTGTTTTCATTGGCATGGTAAAATCACCTGTGGTGGCAAAAGAACACACGCTTTACTCAAGTAGAAGTCCAGATAACTGTGTGAAAAATACTCTGGTTAAAGTTACTGATTCAACTTCTTTTCTCAAGTAAAAGTGAACATGTACAGGCTCTGCAATGTACTTCCAAGTATAAAGGTGAAAAGTCGCCCTCGAAAGGACATTTCTACTGACTGCTTCTGTGTAAAGCTAACTTGAACTTCATCTTCACTCCATGACCGAGTGTCCTTCTCTTGTCCATTTTGTCATTTCATCTTGTTTTCATCTTGTTATGTCTTTTATGTTATTTTTGTGTTGTTACATCTTTGGTTGTTTTCGTCTTGTTAAGAGTTCTGTGTTGCTGTTATGTCTTTCACATTGTTTTTGTCTTGTAACCTCTTTTCCTCTCAAATGCTTCAAAACTTTGTTACGTCTTTTATGTTTTTGTTGTTTTGACTTTTTAAATGTCTTTTTCATCCTGTTACATCTTTTACATTGTTTTTGTCTTGTTACATCATTTCCGTCCTGTTACTTCTTTTACATTGTTTTTGTCATTATGCCTGTCACCTCATTTTTGTCTTGTGATCTTTTCCCCTCAAAATGCATTAAAACTAAAGAAATGAGCCTGTTTTGAAAGTAGATATTTGTAGGGACGTATGGAGTAACAGTAAAAAGTCGATACCTTAGTTACTTAGCACCTCTGAAAATCACTGCACCACACGCAGACAGATTCAATTCTAATGTCATTTTATTTGAAGATTTCCTTATGTAACAAACATACAAACCACTCTCACTTACAGGAGAGATGTCAAGGCATTATACGTTGTGAATAAATATTAATAATGATGCTACATTTTATCATTCTCTGCAATATCATGCCATTGCTGTGGTCAGGCTGCAGGCACTCAAGCTGAATTTACTGTATGAGCCACCTTTCCACTCGCTAGCATTGTTTTTGGCTGTCAGACAGAGACAGAAAGCCATTAATAAATAAGGGAACAGTCAGTCAGTGAAAATCAGTTCAAGTTTTGGACATCTTACAGTCAAAGAACATGTCAAAACACACTTGCAGAACATAAAAAATATCCAGCCTTGGCTTCCTCAAGCAGTATTGGTCTATTGTGTCTTAATCTGTTTGAGGTAGCCTGTTTATACCAGGTAAACTTGGGTGTGACTAAAACAGAATTTTCAGGCACAGCAAACATAAGGGTCCTCAAAAAGACCTCAGTATTTATCCTACCAGGCAAGGGCAGCATGACAAGGCCATGCAGACAGGCTGCTACACACACACTTTGACCGTCAACGACACCCATGATCACTCATCACACATCTGAGACACTCCATGCTAATAAACGCGTAATATGTAAATACTTTCACTAGGGGTCTCTCACATTGAAAGAGCACATCACCCACCAGCTTCCTGCTCATGTTGGCACTGCGCATGTTCTGGTTTCAAAAGACCAAGATAACAACCCGTAATGCCAGACTTGAGGCTTGTAAACACCCACAAACCAATAGGTAACGTCAAGTTTGGTTCACACTTGGTGCTTGATTTGATTTGTAGTGGAGTCTTTCAGATTACTACTGCCACAACAGTACAGTTAAAAAAAAACAGTAGTAGTGTATCTGTCCCTGATGATCCATAGAATTTCTCTTAACTAGAAAGTAGTTGCAGTGAAAGCTGTGGGTCTGCTGAGTATTCACAGCAACCTGAACATTGTTTATGGAAAGATGTGTTGCTGTTGAGTTGTTTAAAGGTAATTCTCTGGTTACTATTAATACAGTTGTGTTAGATTACCAGAAAGTAATTGCCACATTGGCCAAGTCTACCAAGAGGTTACAGGTTGAATTGTTGGGCCAGAGACAAAATATAATTTTTGCATGCCCTCACCTGATTTTTATGCCTTAAAGACAAAACAAACAGTGACAACCACATACATGCACAGTGTTTTGCCGTCCCCGTCCACAATCACACACACACTGCCGTACACACGATAAAGAAGCTGTTTACAGAATCAGTAGTTTTCTCTGTTGATCCATTCTTGTTCATTGAAGTATCTCCCTCTGCCATCAAGAGTCAGGCCGTTTCTGTAGCAATCCAGATTTGCTTGGTAGGATTTTCGGTTCCCATAGGTTCCGAGGCTGGTTCGGTAAGTGTCCTCCTTGCCGTTGGTGATGTATGTCTGATAGAGGTCAGCCTTTACTGTGTGACTCCCAGACCTCAGTTTGGGATCATAGAGGTCACTCCCTCCTCCAATACTGTCATCATACAATCCATGGTCCCCGTACACAGTGCTGCCATAATGCTCACTCTTTGTTGTGCGACGACCTAGACTCCTGTCATAAAACTCTCTGTGCCCGGTGCAACCCAGACTGCTGTCGTTCAAGTCCTTCTTTCTTGTACGACCCAAACTGGTGTCGTAGAATGTGCCACGACGCCCAAGGCTGAGGTCATTGAGGTCAAAGTTGAGGAAGCAGCTCTCTGTGCTGGCAAGCGTCACAAAGCCGCTCTCTGTGTCCCGACCCCCCAGGTTGTCATAGTCACCCGTGGGTGTGTCAGGGGAGGAGCATAAAAAGGAGGTGTTTTTGGTGTGTGGGCGAGCCGAAACCAGGTCATCGTCCTTTTGGGAGCGAATGACATCATAGACGTCAGTTGGAGTGGCGCTGGGGCAGAGGCCTGGGTCTGTCTGGCATACTTCTGATTTCTGCTCTTTCCTCCTTCTGTCTCACACACAGAGAAGAATTAAAAAACAAGACACCGCAAACATTAACAAAATTAAACCTAGACTGGACTACACTGTTTATAGGTTGTAGAGGATAACACATGGACCACAAGTCTGAGAGTAATGTAATTTAAATTCCCTGTATGTCCTGTACATATGTGGTATTGACAATAAAGAGACTTTGACTTTGACTTTGATGGAGTTTTTCTGAAGTGAATATCAAATTGACCCTTACGTAGATATGCTATGTGCTAGGCTTGCCTAGGTTGAAAAGAAAATCACATTTTGAAGCAATAAAACAGTTGTTTCTGGTTAAACAAAACATATCTTACTCTTTAACAACAAAGTCAATCTCTGTAGCGATCCGTTCATAATGTTGCCAGACATGTAGAATAACAATCTGAACCTGTCAGTGGCAAAAACAAGCAGTGGTCTTACTTTGATAGCACACAGTTGCCCATAAGGATAACATTGCCAATTCCAAAAAATGTTTGTCCCTATAGTCACTTTGACTAAACATGGGAAATGGAGTCCAGATTTGAAAAATATACAGAAGTTACCCTTTGAAGGATCACTCTACAGCATCTAGCAGTGAGATTCCAGATTGCAGCCAAATGAAATCCACTCATCTCATCCTCCCCTTCCTGGCATGTTGGAAAACCTGTGGTGACTGCGAAAAAAACTAGAGCCGTGTCTGAACGGTTTGTCCAGTCTGGGCTACTGTAGAAACATGGTGGACCCTGTGGAAGAGGACGTGTGCCCTCTGGATATAAACAGCTCACTCTAAGGTACCAAAATCACAGTGATTCTTATTTTAGGTGATTATGCACGAATGAAAATATACTTATGAATATTATATTAAATTTCTACCATATTCTGTCAATAAATACCTGTAAATTGTTGCTTTAATTTTTTTTTTTACCTTTACAAGTGCAGTGTGCAATTTGTGTATGTATGTGTGTGTGCACTTGAGAGAAGTTTTTGTGTTTGACAGTTTTATATGTATTATATGTATGCTATATCTTATGATCTTATGTTTCATTTTTAACAGCCGTTACTTCATGTGTCCAAGACAAATATTTAATAACACCAAACTGATCCTTCATGTTTACTAATTAAGAACACTGTTTGTTGTTGTAGTAATCACAAAATGTTTTTAATTCTGAGAATTAGGAAAAGGCCTTTTCACACCGCCACATGGTAACTCGCACAGATTTTGCTCTGCTGCTCAAAGTTGCTGCTGAAGTGGCTGTTGCCACCTGGCTTTGGACCATCAAATAGGAGGGGGCTGGAATTGCATAAATAGCATGGGTCAGAAAGAGGCAATCATGGAGGAGCTGATAATGCTGGTGTCTGAAAACCTGGAACTATGCAACACAGCGCTAGTTGCATACAAGGACAACCAGAGGAAAAACGGTGACTGAAATAACATTTCCACCAACTAGTATGCATGTATAGGCACGTTTTACACAAACATCCCACAGTATCACTGCGACGAGGGCTTGCCTTAAAGCTGGCTTAATGTATTTACACCGAACCAAGCAGCAGCAGCATAAAGCCATCGTAGCGTGTCCTTTTACACAACAAGCATCATGGAATCAAACAAGGCATGATATAACACAACAGTACCCCGGCCAACAAGTGATTGTGCTCATCTGCTCTGTTCTAATCACACGTAGAGCTGATAAACTCAGGGATTTAAAAACAAAACTTTTTGTGTTCCTGGATAACTGGACTATCACTTCTGCAACAGATAAGTTAAAAAGCTCGTCTTCTGTGATGATCTGAGGGAGGATTTATCTCCTCCTGCGTGTCTGTGTGTGTCTGATCAGTGCATACAGCTCAGTTTCAGCACTGTAATAACTGTCCACTCGTCTCTTGGACCACAGCAGCAGGAGGTGTTTTTCTAAAACATTTCCTCTTTGGGGGCAGAGCTTTTGGAAGTAGGCATTGTCAGGGTGGTGTGAAAGGGCCTTAAGCGACACGATTTTGCCTCTTGATAGCTGTAGCTTATAGATAGTCCTATGAAGAAGTGAAATGGTGTGTTTTTATAACAAAGATGGTAGTAAGGACTCTAAAGGAGCAATATGTAACAATAGCGCATCCAAAAATGAGTACAGCAGTCCAAATAATGAATTGGAGCCATAGATGGTATATTAAATAAATCCTACTTAATCTATGATCTATGTTTGAAGCAAGTAATTTTCCCTCAGCCCCTTCTCCCAGACTTGAAGAAGTTCAGGCAGGCTGCAGGAACACTGCACAAGGTGAGCAGAACATTATATAATGATAACAAGTCTTACACTGTAAGCTGATCAGCTGTTTATAACCATCAGTTGTCTGTCAGAGTAAAGTTAAGCTTGTTATCCTGAAAACAAAAGCCCACTGCTCTGAAAACACACGCTTTGGAGATGGAGTTAAGTGGCTGCTTGTCTCACTGCCTGCCAGACCTCATTAACATGTTGCTCAATTTAACCGTTATAAACATCTACTCCTTCCACAAGATTATTAATGATTCCTTATGACTCATAAACAGACACTCAACAGTCATTCGATGAACATTCAGTATTAATTTGAACTCTAATTAAAGTGAAATGGGCAAACAAAAATAGAAGATATGGACCGGAATAGAAATTTCAAAGGACACCATGGCTGTAGTGTTGTTGCCAGAGACACATTTCCTTAATTTCTGATTACATATTATGGTCATTTTATGATTTATTACAGTAAATATATTACAGAGTTCTCCTTTAACAAATGCGCATGTGTATATAAATATATAAAAATATATAAGTGTGTGTGTGTGTGTGTGTGTGTGTATAGTAAGCATCCTGGTGTTTTTAAACAGTTGAAGTAATACTTTTGTTTGTCTTAAGTATGTTGTTCAGTATTCTCACCGTCTGACAAGCAGTTTGAAGCAGCAGACTCCAATCACTGTCAGTAACAGCAGTATCAGGGGAATGGTGGGAATGATGATGTAAACCAAATTCAGAGCTATAACAGAGAGACACAGACAAACAGGTAAAGGTTTACTGACTGTCATGTTGGCGTTTGGACATGATAGCATCAGAGCTGTGAGTGTATACTGTCAACCTGTACTTGTGTCCTGGTTGTGCTCACCTGGATTCCACTGCGGCACTGATGTCGGAAAGACATCTGTAAGGAAAAGCAGCTATGATGTTCAGACTGTTTCACTGTCTATTGACCACACTCACTGTCAAAGTATCCAAAATGTCTGTCATCATATGTTGTGTTTTTAACAATCATACTGAGAACATTTTACTTGTTTGAGTGGAGTTGGGAGAGGGGGAGGGGTCCAATGGCTTCTCTGTGGAGAGAAAATGAATCACGGTCAACAATGTTTAAATATTTTCAGAGTAAAAGTATATTGAATTAGTGTGTCAGAGGTACCCGCAGTGTATTTGCAAATGAAGTTGTTTTTGGTTTCACAGTTGTCGTCATTCCACTGGAACATGTAGAGTCCACCCAGACCAGGAGGAGCAGACGGTTGGTGATACATAACCACACACACCTCATAGCCGCATGACGGCTCATCCCAGTGCCAGTTCCTACAACAAACACACACACGAAGGACATGTACAAAAATCACTTTTTCTACTTAATAATTAAGTAATTAAAGGAGAAATATGTAATACATAGTGCATTAAATCATATAATGACCACAATATGTCATCAGAGATTAAGGAAACATGCAAAATTGAAATACTGACTTTTCTGACAACACTAAAGCCAGCATGTTCTCCTCAGAAATTTCCATTCTGGTGTGGAACTTTGCCCATTTCATGTTTATAATAATAATAACAATAACAACAACAACAACAGTACTGTTCTGTACAGAGGAATGAAATCTTGGAGTGGTTTGCCATCAGAATTACAAGTTTAAAAAGTAAAACTGTTGGAATTTAAAGAAATATGTAATGGCACAGAGCACCAGTCCCTTCCTAAATAGGACATGTTTTGCTACATAATATCTGACTAATAATCATTAGTGTATGCATGTATCATTTTTATTTTCACTTTATTATCTCAGTCATTGTATGCACTGTTTTTAGTGGTCCTATTTTTACTTTGAGCAGCATGAAATGCTTTCTTGATTATTCTTAGATATCATGTCAGGGGATGATGCCATTGTTGTTATTGTAGTCAATGGTAGTTTGATTGGTCTTGTTAGTTGGTTATTGTATATTTTTTCTGTGTTTTTGGCATGGGTTTTTAATTGTTTTACATAATGTTTTCTTGCATGGACGTAAAGAAGAGTAGCTGTTACCTTGGTACTGTCTAAAGGTGATCCAAATAAATATGTCGAAAAAAGTGCTAAGTTCCATTTTGCCAACAAAAATACTTAATACCTTTTATAAAATTCCTTCTAAGTCTTAATTACATAATTACAAGAGTCTGGACAGACATGTATGTAGCTTGAGTGGTTCGTGGTGGTGATATTTATAGTTTATAGGTTATTATGCAGTGGAGTTACTGGTCTGTATGTGGCCCATGAATTATAATGAGCTGGACACCGCTGCTCCAGACAGCTGGCACCCACCTGAATGTGGACTTGCTGCCGTCCAGCCAGTAGTACTGAGGGGAGCAGTCTGAGCTGCTGTCCTCGTCTCCATGGTTACGACGGAGCCCGATCCAAAAGTCTCCATCAGTTGGGCGGAGCTCTGTGATGAGTTGCTCTATGATCTTCTGCTCGTCCGCAGACTCCACGCTCAGCAGCTGCCCTCCGTCCCGTCTGCAGGCGAGCTCTGCCTCGGCGAAGTTCAGCTTCCGCCGGAGCTCAGAGAAGTAGGCCAGCTTGTAACACGGCTTCCCTTTTCCTGCCTTGCACACACGTTGACCTGCAACCACACACACACACACACACACACACACACACACACACCTGATTACAAGTGCCACAGAATTTTCTTCACATGCTCACTCAGACATCACACGAGAAATTGCAATATAGTAGAAGTAGCAATATAAGACTACTTTTAAACATTTATAAATGTTTATAATTAGGTTATTATTAAGGTTGTAAAATATTCATAAAAACATAAAGAAGTCGTAACACTAGGCTAGATTCAGTTACTGTTTACCACTTATCTTAATAATGATTTACAAACATTTATAACTGGCAAAAGGGAGCCTTATTGTAAAGCAGGGATCAACAAAAGTAGTAGTAGTACAAGAAACCACAATATGACTGAAAATTTGCTTTTTTATTTCCATTACTAACATATTTTTTTCACACTTTAACAAAAAGCTTCTATCAAGTGACATGTTTTTTAGTCAGACATGCATTGGACAGAAACTCAGCGACTGCTCTGGCACTTGAAATTGGTCATTAACAGTGAAAGTAACGCATCACTCAGTAACTCGTTACTGTAATATTACAACTTTTCCCAGTAATGAGTAGTGTAAGGGATTACAATTTTCAAAACGGTAATTATATTACAGTTACTCATAGTGTTGTTATGATACTGCAATTTCTCATTTTGACACAATGCTTTCAAAGACCAGTATTTGATACTAATTTCAATACCACAACATTGAGGGCATACAATTTTCAATAATTATTAAAAGATAAACATAACAAAGCTATAACATGTTATATACATAACATGTACATGTATAACATTTACCTGGAAAGGAAAATTTCTTTATTGTGTGTTGTATTGATGTTTTCTTAAATGATTTACCATTGATTAGAGAGGGTGCTTTCAGTTTTGTTTCCACGTGTCACTGCAGCAAATATTGTTGAACATTCAAACAGCAAAACTAAAAACTGTCAGTATAAACTTGACCGGACAGAGGAAATTCTTCAGAGGACGCAGAATGAGATAATCAAAAAAATGTTATGTCTTGTCGTGAGAGAGAGGCGCACAAAGCCCCCCCCTCTCTCTCTCTCTCTCTCTCTCTCTCTCTCTCTCTCTCTCTCTCTCTGGGGAGATGCACCCTCTTCTTCAACCATCCTCTATTAATCACAATGATAATTTTTATTTATTTATTTTAGTGCTGTCAAAAATATCGCGTTATTAACGCGTTAACGCAAATCAATTTTAACGGCGTCATTTTTTTTAATCGCGAGATTAACGTTCATTGTGACCAAGTGAACTTGTAGTTTTTATAAGCTGTGTGGCCTCGACGACGAACCTAAGGCTGGTAGGTAGTGTATTATCAAGGTATCACTTATTTTAGGCAGAAAGTGTAATTTCAGTACTATCAATAATGAACAATATTGACTGAACAAGCCACACTTGATCTTCGTTAGACTGACTGAACAGCCTCAAAGAAATGATATTTTACAATTCTTCATATTTTATTATAACGAAATTCGTTAATTCGGTGCTTTTAAAGTCATGATATTAAGCTGACACGGATCACTTACTTTGTTTGCGGTCAGACGTTACAGCGTCTCCATCAAGGCTGCACGGTGCGTGTCGCTGTGTTAGATGCAGTCGGTTTAATAAAGTCAGTGATCACAAATTAGAATTATATTACAAACAACCTTTCATTCATCTATGTTTGGATTGGATTCTTCGGGAGATTTTAGCGTCTGAAATGCATTTAGCGCATTTCATTACCGCCAGCTGATGGAGGTAAATCCGTCCGTATGCGGCATCTCTGACAATATTTAACACAGAGGTAATTTGGAAAAGTATGAATCTAGTGCATTAAGTAGTGTGAAATATAACACTACACGTTGTTTTCAATAAAAAATATTTGCACAAAGCAAGCCTATCCACTTTTCCATGTTGATAAGAGTAGCCTAAGGGACATTTATAAGAGATAAAAATGTGCGATTAATGTACGATTAATCACGAGTTAACTATGACATTCATGAGATTAATCGCGATTAAATATTTTAATCGATTGACAGCACTAATTTATGTATAACCTAACCCTAACCCTGGCCCATTACTTTTGTTTCCACCACAGTCAACATCTGGTCAGCTCACAACAAAAGATTTCAGGGCGTAACAGTTCAGTGGATCAGCAGTTCAACTGAGCTCAACACAGCCACCAACAAGGTGCGAAAGTAATATAGTAATATAATTAGTTACACAACTAATTGCTTTTGATACAGAGTAATAAATAAAGTAATATTATTAGTTTTTAAAGAATTAATAAGCAAAAAATTAACTTTTTCTTCCTGAGTAACTTGCCCAGCCCAACACTGGTCAATTAATAGCCCTGATGAAAATGGCTAATTTCACATCGCCAGTTTTGTCTGTGCTTTCGTCAGTTGCAAAATTGTGTTTTTATTTCAGCTGTACATCAAGGGGTAGTTTATGGGAGTATGAATCAACTTGAAAAAATCATTAAATAAAACAAAAAGGACTTTGCGGAATATACTGGCAAAGGAAGCCTTACTGTAAAGTCCTAAAAAAGTAAATAATAAAGCCTTTGTGTATGAATCTGGTAATTTGATATGTTAATTTAATGCCAAATGAAACTTTCTGACTACTAAGACATGGTGACGGTGGTTAAATGCTACTAACTTATGAGCAAATATGTGATGAAGCTGACACGTATAAATGCTGCTGACGGAGAAGACAAAGTAAGCGAAATAAGCAACGAGCTCTGAGGCTTCACAGTAGAGCTCAACCGTTATATCGGTCGGCCAGTATTGGCCTATCACAGCTACGCTGGTCTATATCAATATCAGCATATATGTTGTCCAATATGAAAACTTTTTTAAAGGACATACAGTAATGCAGATTGTTTTTATTTGTTAGCGTTTTTTCTCACGTTGTAATTCAGGTTAGATATTTACATATATTTTGCTATATATATGCTATATGTATATTGTATTCTGTATAAAGAATATTGGCTGATTATCTAAAATTTTTTACTCCATAATATCAGTACGGGCATCGGCCCCCTTAACAGTACAGATAAATGTGGGTTCACTATTTGGTGAGTAACAGGTCATTGTTGCCCTTTTTAACAGCTTATTAATGATCTATAAAGTCTTTACAACCAATTAATAACATAATTCTAAATCATTTATAAAGGTAGTCTTATTGTAAAGTGGTCTTACTGTGGGAATCATGGGAATTTTTGTACACACGAGTATAGACATATAGTTAGTTGCTGAAGTTTTTTATAAAACTGTCTGAGGAGTGTGTTGCCTACCTCTGGCTTCAAATATATCCGCTTCAAGAGCCAAACATCCAGCATGGAATCAGGAAGCAATGAGGAAACCAAACAGAGCCACAATTGAATCAAGAGTTCACGTTTATGTGCTGTGTTCTGTTTTCTGCAAGCAGCTTACCTGTAATGAGACTTGTGGCTGCAGATGGATCAAAACAAAAAAGCAGGAGGTGAAAGAAGATTGTGAGCAGCTCCATCTTTGCCAGTTGCAGTCAGTTCACCACCACCTCTTGTATTTTAGTTTAGTCTTTTTCATTCCGTCTGTCTGCTCATCTGGTCGTCAGTGGAGCTCAGGGGAAACCGGATAAACTCTGAGCTGTAGCTTCAGGTGGGAGACAATGCTCTAAAAAGCTTGAAATTCAAGGAGAGGGAAGTGCTAAAGAGGCAAATCTGGTGTCCTATCTAGTGAAAGAAAGAGAGAGAGTGTGTGAGACAGCAGGAGCAGGAAGAGGAGGAGAAAAGACTGTGCGTGTTTGGGAGGGGGCTGTAATCTGTTAAGAGCAGTCTTAATGATTGGGAGAAGAGGCTGCATCGATCGCAAGACATCTAATCATGCAAGTGCTTCTCATCGTAAACGCTGACAAGAGGCAGATTTCACTCCTTCCTTTATTACTTAAGCTTTGGTATTATCATTACAAAAGTGTTACATGAAAATGATCTCCTCTAACTCAATCAGGGATATTTTAAAATATTTGTCTCATCTGCGAGGAGTATTGCAGCACTCTTCCCTTACTGTGTTTCAGTACAAAGCAAGACAGATGAGCCAACATGGATGACACCTCCAAGAGGAGGGACAAGATGTATAATTTTTCTTAAAGTCTCTGAAAACTTGCAAATCAGAAATATTTCTTTGCAACATAAAATATTTTAAACAATTAAGATTAAACTTAAGAAGTCATTCAAAAGCTCAGCTAATGCTTCCTCAAGACTGCATTGGTGTGGTTTGATTTGATTGACAGTAGCCTGGAACACAAGCAAAACAACCCCATGACCTCACCTCTTTCCACTGGAGCCCTGCCCACTTCGAACCAGTACAAAGACCACAGACAAACACGCAAATACAAAAAATTGTCTTGTATAATAACATACATTTCTTTGCTTCTTTGTTGTGTTCATGTATTCTGTGGGACCCACAGAATAATAAAGTGATGGATGAAAAAGGTTTTCACTGTCTTTAAACGTCTGTTGGTCCAAAAATTAAGTTGTAAATCTGTAAAAACAAATTATTTCAAATCAAAGTTTTGCTGAGTGACAGTTTGTAAAAGTAAGGAATATAAATTATGTATATGTCCCCCCCCCCCCAAATACTTTAATGCATTTAAAAACTTGCATGCTGTAATCTCAGTCAGCACTCCTCTGGTAGCAGCACAGTGACTCTCTGTCTCCTCTCGCACCGTGCACACAAGGCGGGACTGGGGACTAAAGTCACATGACTTGACTCGAATCACACTTAGGTTGCAAATTTTAGGACTTGTGACTTGCTCCACTAACACTGATAGAAGACTCAGCTTTAACTTGGTGTTTATGACCTAAGACTTTGCTTAAATTTGAGCCAGATGACTGAAAAGAACCTGACTTTTTAACTTAGTATTTGTAATTTTGGGGGGTAATGAGAAGTTACATTTTGTTTTTGAATCAGGATTGGGTGATTTCAAGTGCAATGTGCACAAAACCCACAGGTACATGAAACTGTCTATATACATCTTTGGCTCTATGCAAGTGTGCCTGAAGTAAGCCCAGTGGCTTCCTCTGTTTTTTCTAACATGAAATGGAAAGCTAATGTTAAGTCTAAGTTATGTCGGACTTGGCTGGTGTTTTCGCTTCAATAGATTAATAAGGTGCAAGCAGGCTGCAGGAGTTATTGTTAATGTGGAAGATAAACCTTTATTGTTTGTGACCACTGTCTTTTAACTGATTTTAATGTGGAAACTGGGTACATTATCAGAATTTCATATGATTTGACTGGTGATTTGCTTGACGTGAGCAATTACTTGACTTGACTTGGTTCAGTGATGGCAGGGACTTGCTTGATTCTCCCCACCATAGGCGCCCTCTACGACCTGGCATAGGGTTTTATGCTCCCCACCTCCAAAGTTAAAGTTGGCTGTGCAGCAACCCCGTAAACCTGAGGCAAACAGGAAAAACGCAGTTGCAAAATTGCCATAGACTCATAAATTTAATTGCGATCTTTCATTTAATTGAAAGGACCACAAATAAAGTCCTAGCGTATGCTATATTATTCTAAGTATTTAATTTACATAACAAGGTGTAGTGTGTGTTTTGTTGCTTCTGATCATTAATGCAGTTAGAACAGTAACTCTACCTTCTCTACCTTCTAAATTAGACCAACACAGCACGATGTCTGCCACCTGGTTTAGACTTTAGACTTGCTTGTGACTTGCACATGTGTGATGTACTCTCATCTCTGTCTAGTGGGCAATCTCTGTGTCTCTGAAAACTGACAGTCTGAAACTTTACTGCAACAGGCAACACAGAAGGAGAACAAGACAGAGTGGTAGAGAACACAGTTGCAGCAGACTTTGCGAGTGGGTTGTAGGGTATGGTACTAGTGGTTGTGGATGGGGAGGTGTAGCTCCATATTGATCTATATATAATACTGGTCACTCTTGTCATTAAATCTCAGAAAGTAAGCAGAAAGTACTTCCCAAGATTTTGAATGCTTCTTTTAATATGTGTAAATAAGATTAAACACAGAAGAAAACAGACTTTGTTGACAAGTTTAATTTAATTTCAGAATCTTAGCTCGCCAGATTATTCAGATGAAAAGTTGACATAACAGTTTAATAACAAGGGAACTTTCCATCTATTTAATGGCATCTATATAATTTCATATTAAAGCGTCAGCATCAGCAGAAGCCATGGATGCATGTGAGCATGACCCGCTTTTCTGAGCACAAATGGGGGAAAAGCGTATGTATGCAGTTCTTAATGGTAGTAATTTCTAAAATGGCCCATAAGGTTGATTTAGAGCTTGCAAAGAGACAGATCAGCCAGAGTTTAAACAGCAGGATGCTTCATCAGGAATATGCTGTGTGTGCGAGCACTGAACAGAGAGTGAGGGTGGTGGGGTGGGAGTGAGGCTCCCCTGGATATACTGTCTGAATGCACACTGCTCTATCCAAACATAGCTAATCAGTTTAGGTGTAACAGATTGATTTCAGTCAAAGAGCTTCAGCTTTGTTTAGCTTGAAGGTAGGTTACAGGATGTTGGCATTAGCAGGTGATGCTCTGAAAAGACAAGACAGAGAAGTAACTGAGTCCTCCAGAGGGATTCAATAAGGAATGGTCCTCGTTTTAAATTTCCTCCTTGTTTACAGCCTCTGAGAGGGTTTCATTCAATTAAGCCTCTCCCATTCGTCCCTCCTCTCACAGTCTGTCTTCCTCCATTTCTGCCTCCTCCTCTCATCCCACTGACCCCCGCCTTCTCTCCCAATTAGTTAAAGGGAAACCAGATGAATGTTCCCATGGGAAGCCAGTACATCACTGACCTCACACACACACACAGACACTTCCTCATGTACAGAAGGTAGGCGTTTTACCATGTCAGAGAAACCTTACAATGATGTTGATGTTCTTTGATTTTCTGATGTTTGGACATTTAACTGATATGCATGAGTAAAGAGAATTGCTAAATGTGTGTTTTCATTGAGGCAATGCCTGACAGCGTAATGGTCAACAGATCATAGTTAGAAAGTAAAATAACATGATTTGAAGCCATAAACCTGCTATGACCACAACAAATCATTCCTAATGCAATGGCCTTGTTTGTTTGTGGGCTGTTAAGACACAGCAATGAATGACAAACTCAGTTCATTTCCATTTCAAAGCCAGAAAGAGAAAGAAAAGAACTTAATTACGCACCAAAAAAAGAACTTAACTTTCCACTAAATTCAATTTGAATGATCTGAGCTGGCATGCTGCCATACTGAGTGTCCGCATTGCGTAGGCCTGCATAGAGAGCTGGAAATGGGCCCTGAGTCACTGACCTGAGGGGGAGCTGGACAGCTCGATCAGCAGAGCTGATCTATAAAAGAGTTTTGATGAAACCTTTTAAGGGCTATAGTAATTCTTTTAGTCATTCCTTTTTAAGCAGTTTTGGAAAAGGCCTGAGAGAGGGGAATTGTTTAACAGCCTATGATTGCATAAACCTTATGTTATCTACCATTTTTACTTAAAATTATATGATAATTATCTTTTTTCTCAAACAAAGGTCCTTCTCTGGTCCTGCACAGAGACAATGAGGAATTTAAAACTTAAACACTAGCACCCATTAATGCTGAATGTTCACCAAATGAGTGAATGTTTGTTTATGAAGAAATCATTAATAATGTTGTGGAAGGAGTAAATGTTTATAACAACTTAAATTGAGTAATACAGCATGCAGTCACTGAACTCCAAACGCAGAGAGAGTATTTTCAGAGCAGAGGGCAGTTGTTTTAGGGATAATGGTCTGTAATGGCTTTACATTGACAAACAATTGCAATTATAAACAGCTGATCAGCTTATAGTGTAGGGCTTGGTGTTGCTTGTTATTGTCAATTTACAATGTTGCATGCATCCTGCAGTCCTGTGATGCTCCTGCAGGGCTTCTGCAGCCTGCAGAGTTTTCCTGAGTCTGGGGAAGACTCATCTCAACCATAGATTGTATATTAAATGGGATTTCAACCAATTTAATATACCATCTATGGCTACAGTTCGCTATTTGGACTGCTGTACTAATTTTTGCACACATAATTGCTACATATTGCTCCTTTGAAATATCACCATATTTTCCATATTTTTGTCATTAAAATAACTTTCAGCAGCCACTACATAAGTTGTGTTAGCTGTGTTCACCTTTGTCTTGAATGAAATTAGTCAAAAGCTGTTTTCCCTCAGTTTACTGTCTTTATTGTTCCCCCCTTTTTTTGGTTAATTAGCTGCATTTACAGACTAATCCTGGTGCTGGGTTGGACTGAGCCTTGTAAGGTGTGAGGGGGGGCTCAGAAAAGATTTATTCATCCAATTTTAAATTATTTATGACACTATTCTTCTGACTACTGACCACTATGCTATACTAAATTTTTTTAAAATTGCAACCCAAAACAAACCTTTCATTCCAGGTTTTTTGGAGGGCCCTCCCCAGTGGGGACCTTGGTTATATAACATTACTGT
>JAJHUR010084158.1:33912-111928 GCA_027495735.1 Lutjanus campechanus | reverse complement strand
ATTATACACCCTGACAGGTGAACAAATCTGTAAATGTAACAACCCCGCTGCTATGCACACAAGGATCACACGCCGTGTGTAGGCCAACATAAACTGTGTGGGGATGCGAGGCTGTGGTGGGCTCAATTGAAACTAGAAGACCTAAGGAAACCGTTGGTACCATGTCATGCCAGCTTGTTGGGACGGGGGTTAAATAAAACTCCAAAGGTAGGCTAAATTTTAGCAAGGTAAAAGTTGGCATGGCCATTTTGGGGTCTCTTGACGTCTCACCTCAAGACATCTGATGGATAAAAAATGGGTCTTATGGGCACCCAAGATTCTCCCCTGTATAGCCATGCCCATTTTATGCTAGTCCCATGGGCAAAACTGACTCTTGTGGATTTAATGAGCCTGACTGTATTCATGTGTAATGATGTTAGTGCCTATAGTAGCCATTTCAATATAGTAAGAGCATTTCTTGACCTGAATGTATAAAATGACATATAGTGACCTCTAGGATTATCACAGTCTCATGAAAGTTTGATTTGAATAGGTGCCATCATGGGGCCAAACCCAAACGGCCAGCAGCAGCCCTGAAATGAAACGTTTTATTGATAAGCCGACATTTCAGTGAGTTTCTGATGTTTTGGTTTGAACACAATCAAAGTATTCTATAGTAATATCAAGAGCAAACGCACAGACATACTTCTAAAGTAGTCTTCACGCCCACCTTCGCTCTTTACAGTAAAGACAACATGGAGGTGGCAGGGGCAATAAACAAACACTACCATTTCATTTCCCTTGTCGGTCACATTGGTGCTGTTCGTCAGCAAATGGTGTCGTAAGGTTAACGTCGATTTAATCAGCAATTAATTTTAAGCTTCCGTCTTTAACATAATAAAAGATTAAAATCATATTCCACTGCACTTAACTGTGATGAGATGCCGAAGTACACAGAGGCAAGGTAGTGGAAAGAGGAGTTTATTTGTTCACTGCATTGCCAGAAGTCAGGCAGCTGGTTAATTGGCTCAGCGTTCTCCTAAGCACTGAGCACTAAGTGCCCTAATGATGTCAGTCTGGATCTCTACAAAAGGTACATGTGAGCGCTGACAAATCAGAAACACTTAGCAGTGCAATAAATGTGCAGTTCAGTAGTGCGTCTTTGTGGCAGCAGTGCAGCCATATTACCACCCTACAGAACAAGCATTGAACATACATGGTACAAGGACAACAGGCCCACATGCTATACAAAGGAACAATACATTGGATACTGTGGATGTTTAGCGTGATATCATGCTAGCATACAATGGCCTGCTGTTACAATAGGGTCAGCTATTTTGGACCCACAAACTTCATGACCCGTTCATGGATTATACATTGTTTTGCTGCTTGTTAAGGCTGCAAGACCACCAATTATACAGGACTGTGTGGTGACAACAGACGAGTCTCATTTATTATCTATAGAAAGTTTCTAACAATGCATGTCAGAGACGGTTCACCCACTCATCAACGATTCCCCCCGGAGATTCTACATGTATGCTAGCAACTACTTCACTCGGCCCTGCCGTCACTATTCTGACACACATGAGGGGGGTCACTCTGAATCCATTACAGCACTGCATTCAGTAAGATTTATTCCACTGTGACTGTTTGACATAGAGTAGTGGGACATAACCTGGATCAGGTGAAAAATGAGAGTTGAATAAGCCTTGAGATTTCATTTTAGTGCATGCATGCTAAAAATGCATGAATTTGTGAGGTCTGGCTTGGAATCTTTTTCTTAAAATTACTTTCGGCCTGAAAAGGGCTCTTTAGAATGACTGTTCCTGCCTGTATTGTTTTGTTGAAATCTCTGCCTGTATTATTACATTGTGGCTGGATGGCATTCCAACTCCAAGTACTTTAGATCACAAAGATCTGATTCCAATGTGAGCCAAATTTTGGACTATGTTGTTGCACTAAAACAATTGTGATTGTGCAAAATTATTGAAAATATTAAATAATTAACTTAAAAATGACAAACTTAAAAAAAAAAAAACTTAACTAGGCAATGTGAGATCACTAGTAATGATATTATGATAACATGATTATCATGCACACACGTGGGCACGTGAGATATACGTGGCCTGTGTGATTCACATCATGTTCAGCTGACAGCTGGTGGTGGTCATGTGCCAACAAAAAAAGGCAACATACATGTAAACAATGCAGGCTTTGCAAGTGTTTTTTGAAAAAGTAAATTAATATAAGTTAGGGCTTTAAAGTGACAAAGTCTTGAAAGAAACACTGAATGTCAATTACATTTTTTATTTGTTTACAAAAACCTTCCCACGGCACCTTTAATAGATGCCATTTCGGTTGTTGACACACATTTGTTCTGATATTTCAAATGTGAACATAAAAGAGTAAACAAAATATATGCAGATAAAAGCGACAGTGTTTCTACTGCCATAACCACAAAATATGATGTCAAAAATAAAATGATTTAAAGACAATGTCCACATGCTTCCTTTTAACTGGGTAAAGTACTATTCACTGTAACTTTGCATCAGGATTCAATTTCATGTCCAATTAAAAACTCATTGTAGTACATTTAAAATGTAGAGAATAAAGCATTATCAAAAAATAAATGAAACTGTGCCAAAATTTAAAACAGGTTCCAGCCTACCCTTGTCCACTAGTCCATATAATGTATCTGTCATGCACTTATACTCTTTAGATTAACATCAACTGAGCTCATAGATTGCCACAAATTAAACTGAAAGTGCAGATGTGGCCCTCCAGGTCACTAAGTCAAGACTCTCCTGCACAACATTAGAGAGTGGCCACTCGATTAGGTAGAAAAGAAAACCACAAAGCAAGAGTCTAAGGTCCCGACATCGGCTCTCCTTTCAACGCACGACCAAACACACACAAACACACAGCAGATAAATCACACAAGATCAGATGACCTACCTGTCTCCCCCGGTAGTTTGACCTTGCTACTAACAGCTACTCTTGTTTGACGACTGCGAGCGTAGCGCTGTGCTAACTATGCTACCTCTCTCGGGAGTTGTAGCTACCACTTTGCACCGTCTTGCTCCTTAAACCGAAGCTTTCCCCTAAATTGCTAAATAAGCGTCCCTCGAAACAGAGAGTGTCACAGTTTAAACCAAAACAGGAACAAATTTGTACCAACCCATGAGCTAATCCAACATGTCATGTATCTGATTACGCTGCTCCTGAGGATTGAGGAGATTTTTTTTTTCCTATACAGCACATTAAGAGATAATCAATTTGTCAGTGAGCAACAGAGAGGGGAGGGGGTGTCATGGAGCATGGCATGAGGGTGGGGGTGGAGTATTGCACTTTGGGTATCAGGTGTCTCCTGCACTTTTCCAGGGAGATGGTAATGCCAGCGTGTGGGGCCTGCGTGCAAATTAAATGGAGAGACAGAAAAATGCATTATTGATCAGGGTGATGCCAAAGTGTCTCGCTCACAGCACGGGATCAGGTTTAGGTACAGGGTAATTAATCCACAGGCCTGAATAAAAGCAGAGGAACTGATCTGCACTCCCCCTTCCCCTTCCCCATCTCTCTCTGCCGCTCTCTTTGTTCAAATGTCTACTTCATTCACGCTGAGAAAAATAGGTCGCTTGCTTGTAGGAAAAACCGGTGCAAGGCACCACTGGGATAGCTAGAGCACACAGAAATGCACACACACGCTGTTTCCTACGCATAAACACTCACTCACAGACACACAAGAACACACACACGCACACGGAAATAAAAAGGGAGGTGAGAGACAGAGAGCACCTGGGTGTTTTTTCTGCCAAGCTGAGCAGAGCAGGTGTCAGTTTGATTCTCTCTGTATCATACTGTAATTACACGCTGCATAATATAACTCTTGTCATCAAATGCATTTCAAAAAACATTTTTTAAGACAAAAATCATTTTACTTCACCTAGGCCCACCCACTGAATTTAGATTATATTTTGGCCACTGTCTGATGTTTTTCTCAGGCAAGAGTAGTTGTGTGTGTGTCATAACCCACTGTATAATACTGTTGCATGTTCTAGCTCTGTCAGCAAAAAGTTGAAGATTGATTGATGGGTGGATGTCACAGTATTATTAGCTGAATTCGACCCTATGCTAAGCCCCGCCCTCCTTAGTTACTGTGGCTACACCTGTCAAGCTTTCCATTCTCACAGTGCACATGCAGTTTACAGTGATAATGGTGACAGATTTGACATAGAAATTGCCAGTGTTTTTTGAAACACTGGATCTTCAATTCCACGGAGAAATAAACAAAAGCAGCGTCTCACTTCTAGCTGACAGCCTTGGTTTTTGTCAGCTGAAATGATGACTTGCAAGCAGATTTCAAAAGTGTAGCTAGCTAATGTAAGCTAATGCTAATGCTTGAATTCAGTCAGCTGAAAAGTCTGTCTCCAGTGGACTTTTTAATGTTTCCATCTGACACATTTTAAAACAAGAACCCTGTTAAAGGGTCTTAAATTTGTCAAGTTACTCAACCGCTACTTACATGATATAAGGTTTATGCTAAAAGACTGAGGTTAAAGATAGCTTAAATCTCAGCAAACATTGGTCAGATGATGTATGTGTATAGGATAGACATCAGAAATGCCCTCATCAATGTGGGAAAAGGAAGCAGAGGGACTAGATCAGTCCAGTGGACCTTAAGACAGTCACCTAGCCAGTCTAGCCAGGCTGCAATTGCCTCGGGAAGAATGCTGTAGTAGTATCTACAGTTTGGCTGTAGGTGGCATTACTGCAGCTAGTAAGCTACCATTAGTTAGCTGGACATGCTAATGTTTGCAGCTTATGTTAAAGCAGATAAGGACAAAGTTTAATCCATTCCTCACAAATTGTGCTCTTGGGTTTTACGTTTTTGAAAGACTACAAAAAAGTCACCACAATCCAGACTCATGAAGCACAGGATTGCTCAGCAGCCCATCTTAACCACTGCAACATGGAGAGGTATGCAAAGCTTAACAGGGCTGCAGCACCCAAGTTGCATTTGCTAATCAATAACTGGACAGTTGCTGTTCACAGTTCACAATATATTTGCTTTAGTATGTCGTTGGGTTTAGTATGTTGTTGGGTTCACAGTTTCACTTAATGCAGGTTTAAAACTGCACTCTCTTCTCGGCTGTGTTATACTGCCTCCAAATGTCTGCACCAGATCATTTTTTAAAATGTTTTGAAACAAACTGTAGAGAAACAGCATGCAGCCATAGGCAGAGAACACTGGAACATAATCTAACATGAGCCTCAGACAAGTCATGTTCCACATCAACACAGTGAACAGATGGGCTAAGTTTCCTCCAGACCCAATGAAACTATGTACTTTTCTTCACAGTGTGCACGGTTGTGAGATCCCTGTTGTTCCGTGGTTGGTACGGTTGTCCCTTGAGGCTTGACATACAGGCCGAAGGTTACAGCAAACCCCGAGGGACAACATTACCAAACACAAGATTACGAGTAACTGACATCATTAACTTTAAATTTTGAAACTTCCATTGCACAGATTTTCATCCAGCTGGAAAACACAACCTGGCACACGCGAGGCACAAACAAAAACAACAAAGACAACAATGCACTGCTGGCTTTAACCACAGAGGGGAAATTTTGCACATACATTGTGGGGAATCTCTATAAAAAGAGCTTAAGCAGTGGCACAAGCCTCCCACAATGACTCTGGGTGCAGTGCTGTGAGTCTTGTTTTGAGAGTCGTAAAAGGCAACAGAGTGTGTAATTCCTTTACACTCCAAAAGCAAATTTGTACCAGAAAAAAGGATGTGCAGGGCAGATTCAACTACAGTCAAAGTTCTGTATTAAAAGGAAGAAAGTAATGATTTAATTTAAAGGTAAAAAACAACCTTACTTTCTATTGCACACACACATTTGTTAGCTTAATTTAGTATATATATACAGGCTGAATGTTTTACCAACTGAGTGGCCACCCATTTAATGCATTTCTACTCATTCTGTGGATGGCTACTAAGCAACTGACTGAAACTAAAACAACTTATCATTGATGTAATGTGCCTTATGCTTTCTACTAGCAACTACTGGATGGCTATAGTCTATGAGCCCAAATACCATTCAGAAGGGCATTTTAGATGCATCTTTATACCAGAAGCACAGATTTCAGCTATCCATCTATGCTGCATATGCAAAAATACGTTATTAAAATGTAAATATTTTGTTGTACATAACCGTTTATAGCATTAAAAAAGAGACAAAGTTACAAACCCAAAGAAACTGTTTGCTTTTTGCATTTCAGTATATAAAGGTTTTGTTCAGCTCTGTCACTCGTGAAATTGTAGAAACGTCTATTTATGCAGCTGCCAAAGTTGGTCATTTAAATGCAGCATTTGACTGCAAGTTTTGGTGTGAACAGATAAAAATAGATCAACCAGTGTCACCGGGGACGACATATCATCATTAAAGTAATAGGTGGCGCGTGAATAGAAGGTTTAACACTTCTCCTCAACATCTGCCGTGATAATGGCCTCACTTATGAAAATGGAAAAACATAATTATTCTATCTTTATCTCCAAAACAATTGACTAGAGAAGCAGGTCTGAATACCTATCGTCACAGTGATTTGCCATTTCAATTATTCTGAACCAAAATGAGCTGAAACAAATAAACACAGAACAAGACCAAAAAAATCCCCATTGTTTGAATTTCCTGTCAGGTAGAAGCACCTGTAATTCCTCTATAAATGACAACACTGAGTGATGTGTGTCATAAATGATTCCAAAAGAGATGGGATGGGCCCGATCTGATATCGGTAGCTGGGCCCAATACTGACATAAGACATTCATCAGGTTATTGGTTATATTCCATGCATTTGCCACTTGTTTAGCCATGTATTTTCTATATATACAATTAATAATACTAAATAATAATAATGATAATAACAACAAAAATAATAATAATACATGTGTAATAATAATAATAATCAATAAATGCAATCAATAAATGCAACACATTACAAACATTAACAAACAGTAACACTTGTATTTGGAACATAAAATAGCTTAAGATTTACTCTCGGCAATGCATCATGGGAAATGAGGGACGTCTCTCAACCTATCAGCTGCACATATGAATGTCACAAGCCAGAATCCGTCAGCGCCAAAAAATGGCTGAAGGATGCCATTACAAGTTACATTACAAAAACTACAAGAGCTTTGCAGATTAAAATTCAGTTTCTGCCTCATGTAATCTTATTATTACTACCACACTATAATACTCAAAAATAATCATAAACATCAAGGGGGGAAAAGCGCTTATCAGTGTGGGCAGATATTCAAATTCAGAAAATCTGAACTAAAAAAAAAGGATCAGTACGCTACATCTCTTATTTCCAATATTCACAAATGAAACACTGCAGTTGGAGGCCTTTTAAATACAGCGCTGCTTCATAATTGAACATAAAGGTGATACTTTGACAGTTAGAATAAATTTGCAAGTCATTATTTTCCTTGTAGATGCTGATATGGAGACATTTGTGGCAAATTGACATCTTGAAATGAAATAGATAATTTCCATTAGCTAGTTTGGTCCTTATCCACCACCAATCACTACAATATGTGTGGGCTGCTGCTCCGTATCGCTGTCTGTCTGAATGCTCAGCACCCACATCCAGCATCTCTGCCAAGCACGTTCTTGTATCTTAAGTCCCTAGTGCATTTACAAAAGCAGATGCTTTCTTGTGTATTGCAGCCACAGTCACGCATAAAATTTCTTTGTGGATGTAAAGTGCCCTATTGACATAATCTCTCTCAAGCCTCTACTTTCTTTAACACACACACACACACACACACACACACACACACACACACAACTAACACACACAACTAACACAAAACCAGCCACCTCACATACCACTTAAATATTTTTTTCCAGGACAACTGATCCATCCATCTTTCAGTGTGTCACCCAATTAAAGCTTTTTGGGCATGATGAAATGAACCAATTAAGCAGTGCACTTCTGCTTGGGCAGAGATGCATCTCTTAATGGGTGGGATTCACTCACAAGAATGCCATGTCCTCTCCACCTCATTATCATGCAGCTATTAGCCATCACTCATATCAACTGGGGTTCGCACTAACGCCCAGCAAACAGGCGCTCAACCATGTGCTTTGGTGAATCATAATGCACTAACACTTGAGTGACTGGAATACAACTGGAAACTATCCGCTACTTTCTGCAAATAGCGCCTCTATAAAACTGGATAGCGGTAGTTAAAACTGGATGGTATGGGTTCAAGAGCATGAAAGACCATACTTGACCCTGGGAAGTGAAAAGTAAGTATGAGAGGCACCACTGTGGTGATTCTACAGTGAGTAATATGTGTTATTATTCCCACTATACATTATAGACATTTAGTTTGACAGTCTCACATTTAACAACAACAACGACGACTCTTGAGTCATGTTTTTCAGGCTGGCTTTACATGGTGAAACTGGTTGCAAACTGGTTGAAATCTAATTTTCATGCAACTTGACAATTACACAAAGAAATTAAAGAATAAACAAAATCTCATGTGTGGAAGTTGAACTGAAGTGAACTAGACCTTTAACTGAAAATTGTACTATCAGTGAACAAATGATGAACTTTATTGAGGATAAAATTCTACCATCAGGGGAAAGTTCAGCTGGTGGGAGGGGGTGTGTGGTTTGACCGATGAGAAATGTACTTTTATTACTCTGTTGCTGTTCCTCACGTATGTCTAATTTCATTCAGTTCTAATGACACTAAAATGCTAATATACCCTTTCAGCCAGTTAATTAGCCATATGTAGATGTAAGAGAGCATTGTGGTTCAGTTGCAGCTGTCGTGAGAAGAACTTTTAAGGAACGAGGAGTATGGGACACTGTCATGAGAAATGTGCGGTCAGGTCACCCTGTCCTGATAGTTAACAGGAAAACAACTTAATAAGGGATTGTGGGAGCATCTGTCTGTAACTCAGTCGGGAAGGAAAACATCAGATATGTCAGGCATGTGTCATGTAATGCACTGCTAGTCTAAAAGTAACGGATTAGATCGTCTGAAACTGTACATGGTATAAGGAGGTAGGCAGTGAGAAGAAATGTTAGTTGCAACTTGGTCTATTTGTATGCTGCTGTGTGCAAATAAACCTACTGTGGATTGAACTGCACTCTGCTTCTGTCAAATTATTCGCGTCCTTCTCAATTCATTCAACGTCAACCCGTGTGAGGTCTTGTGGTGTCTCACTGCGTAATTATTTTTTAGTTATTAGTGAACAGTATAGCATAGTTAATTGTAACGGTAATTTCGGGCAAGGAAATATCCACCACGTTACTTTGGAAAATTAGTTTGCTAAATTGGTAACTTGTCATCTGTCTTGTTTTCTCTCTCGATATTAAGTATGTTGTTGTAATGCATCTTAATATTTTATTTTGTATAATTTTCTCACCAGATAATTTCAATTTGGACGTGCTGTACAGCTTTTTCTTCTGGCATTGGCTGGCTACTTATTTTACTCCTGATTTTGCACTACTGCCACTTTTTGACTCCTTTTGCACTACACTACCCCCAAAGACTGTTACCTGTCAGTGCCTTATGTCTCTGTCACTACCTGTACTTAACGTTTATTATCTTTTGTATCTTAATATTGTATAGATAGAGACTGTTTTAGATATAGACTTAGATTTGAACTTATGTTTACGTTTTAGATCCAGATTTATGTTTACATACTGTATAGATAGATTTAGTTTTAGACCTCTGTTTACGTTTTCAGATCCAGATTTATGTTTACATATTGCACAGATTTAGATTTATGTTTAGGATTCAGATCTAGATCTATGTTCACTCCATTGCACTACGGGTCTGAAAGAATAACGTAATTTCAATTCTATGTTTACATATTGTTTACATATTGTACAGATTTAGATTTATGTTTCACTCCGTTGCACTACGGGTCTGAGAGAGTAACATAGTTTCAATTCTATGTATGTCCTGTACATATGTGGTATTGACAATAAAGAGACTTTGACTAATAATGACTGTCCTGACTGTGCATTCATGCTTATTGATATACCGGATGAAAATAACAATCAATGTTGATCAATAGATCATTTCACACTTCATTCAAAAACAAAAATAGCTCTTTGTTGCCTCCTCCTCACTTTAAGATAACATTGTAGGTTGATATATGATTGTATTTTAGGTAACAGCTTTATATTAAAGCATACTTAAATCTAAGCTAGCAGTAACGATAATCACCAACAAACTGCAGTGTAAAAAAGCTTCAGAAAACCATCTTCTGTTTTATCAATTCGTTGATTTTGGTGATAAGCTGTTACAAGTACAAAGAGTACAATACAAGCACAGCATTTTGAATAGTTTTTTTGTGTTCCCCTGATGACAGTCGGGGGAAATACCTGCACCGTACAATTGTGTTTTGTAACCGATTTGTCAAGTGTCAGCAAAAAAAAAAAAAAAAAAAAAATGTCTACTGACATTCAGTACACAGTTTTATTTACTTCTGTAACCTAAGCTGTCCTAGCTGTCATTACAAGCACACATTTGTTTGCCTCACGATTACCTTGATCATGCAAAAATTGTGCTGTGTCAAAATTGTCATGTATAACCATTGCTATGAGTCCACCGAAGCATATGCTGGTAAAAGGCACAATAGTTTTGGTGTAAAAAAAAAAAAAGCCTTTGGGCTACGTTTTGGTCAGAATTCTTAACAAAGGCCAAGACAGCCTACCTCTGAGTTAAACAGGCAGGGAAAACCCTGACAACGCTCAGAGTTTTGCAACTGTTACGTCTGAGTTTCAGACAAGTTTCAAGTGTGTTGCAGAGGGCCTCACGCCATAAAACTCAATTATAACTTAGTTTCACCTGGGTTTCAACCAATTAAAGATGCGTGAAAGTTTCACCATGTAAAGTTGGCCTTAGTCTTGCAGATATTATAAGATTCTGTAAACTCATGTGGATTCTTCTGGGTATCATTCAGTATCACGCATTATAAGACTCCAAGCGTATCAACATTGTTTAGGTGGTACAGTAATGATACTTCAGGGGCTGAGATTTCGTTTTACCTGCCAGGATGACAGAGTGTCTCTATTAAGACAGTATAAAGACTGTATCAGACATAATGATTACTGTGACTATGATTTTACTTAAAAATGGAATTTTGTCTGAAACTTTCAAATCATCTAATATAAAGTTTGGGAGCCTGAAAAGTTAAACAATCTCAAAATGTAAATGACTACTGAGGGGAAACCTGCACCTCATAATTGAATAGGAGACTTATGATGCAAAGTTCTTCCAGTGCATTCACCATAACCTAATGACAGGGGCTGAAAATTAATGGCTAAGGAAAATACTGCTGCACATCAGCCTGCAAAAAAAAATGTGGCATCAAGATACTGTCAGTACAGTTTCAGTGAAATCTACTTTGCCCAATACTCATAAATAGAAAAATGTCTTCTGTCGTAAGTTGAAACTCATCTCCCAGACGGACACTTCATGCTCTCATCCTCCCATTTCCTCCTGCCTTCTCTGATTTCCACCTCTGCTTCTGCTCACTTTGAAAAACCTCCTTTTCTTCTTTGGAATAAAAAAAATAGCTCTCCTCATTTCCTTATCAGTTTTTAAGCAGGTCTTGATCATTATTCTTGTGATACATGAATGTGTCTTTACATCTATTGTCAGGAAACTTGTCGTGGTTTCATCTTTACACTTCATAAGCGACCTGTTTGTGATACTGGTGATCAAAGAATATAAAAATGTGTTTTGTCTTTTTATGGGGGTCTATCTAAACTAATACTAATAATCTGTTCTTTGCTATTGTACAGTGGAGTCCTGACTTTTGACAGCACTGTTATGCAGGTGACAAGTGATTAGAAAAGTCCTAGTGACTGCTAATATCAACACCTGTTCATTACTACCACATGAGAAAATTAAGCAAAAATCCCAGCATCTGGTGATAGTTTGTTCATGTCTCCACTGAGTCACATTTCTTATTTTTTTGAGAATAGGCTTTCCAAAACTCATATTGCAACTGGTTACATTTGTTTGCTTACTGCTTTGACCACCAAAGCACTACATCATCCATAATTTGCAGCATATGCACGATCACCCAATAAATATTTTATTAGGGGGTTGAGTCATGGTTTTAAGATTCAGAATTGCACTGCAAACATATTTTTGCAAGATGAAAAATAAATTATTTTCCAGGTTTTTGTGCAAATATTAGAGTTGAAAATAGGGTTGCAAATTACAAGTACTTTCCTTAATCAATCATTGGTAACATTAACAGCTAACTAACAGATTAATTGTTATTTATGAAAACAAACACTTGGCTTACACCAAACAACTGCAAATGAGTTTTTCCCCTCAATCAAAGCTGTGTTTCCACAGTGACATATTGCATATTCTCTGACAGCATTACATAAACATGAGGATCGCACTCATTCCACATAATAAACATAAGTTTAATAACTTTGTTTCAGTAACTCGCATCAAGTCATTGACTCACTCTGGTCCTCCATGGAAGTTCTCCTAGTTGTCCCCTCTACTTATATATAAAGAAAACATTTCAAATTAGCCTGCGTTGTTGGCCACAATATTCTTTCAGTCACTGGTGGAATTACTGTTTCTTGTCTTGTGCTGTTTTTTAACTGTTTGATCAATAAATGCATCCCTGCAAACTGCAGTGCAAATGAACCTGTTTCTGATTGGTATACACTGATGAAAATTTGCATTCATACACTGAACATCTCACTTAATTTTATTTTAAACACCATTACAGTGTGTAAGGCCAATTTGAATGCTTAACACTAAAAATGATATATATATTTCATGATGCATATGCTTAATAATTTAATTTGTTATGATTACTTTCTCTACTCTGCTGTCCTAGAATTGTCCCAGACACCATATTTTGTGCCCCATGTGCCATTTCTATCAACTCTGGCATCCTTAATTTTGAGTGCTGTGTGTGTGTCACAGTAGTCTAGTGCAGAACATTGCAGCACAATAATAAGCAATCAAAATATTCTCAAAAGCATCAACACATCTTTACACATTTTCTTTTTTTTTCCAGTGGCAATTATTAATGGGAGTTGGTCTTTATCTCATTTGCAGTATCCTGAAATAATGAACATATCATGGCTGTGTTATCACAAATTAAGACTCCACAGCAAAATGATGAGAAACACATCAGATGATTCCCTCTAAACTTGTAAATCGCATCCATTTGCAGAGATCGATGATCGAAATTTCTGCTTCACAACCTGTGACGGAATAAAAAGACAAAAATCTGCCAAATAATGGCCTCTATCTCATGTCTTTTTTGTGTCTTTATGGTTTGAAAATGGCTGTCTCTCTTTCTCTTTGTGTAATCGCAGCCTGCATAGCTAAGATTAGCAGACCCCCCCAGCTCCTTGTATCTGACCCCCTGGATGTAGCTCCAGGGGGTCGCAGCTACTGTAGCATCTCTGATGAAGTGAAAAAAAAAAGACATGAAGGAGGAAAGGGTACCTGAGATTGCATCTCCACTCCCTTTCCATTGATTCCTCGCCATAAAAAAACACAATGTCTCAGTGGGGCGGTGTCGACACGGAGATAAAACATGCATTGGTTTAGACTTTTTCCAACTGTTAAATCAAACACAGGAAATTAAAAAAGGCACCCAAGAGATTAATCCTCCCACTCATTTATGATTAAAATGTATGGTTTTTATAAACTTCACAGCTGATATTTGTTTGTTGGGATGAAAATACCCCCACAGCTTCTCCTGTTTACTCCTTCTTTCTCTCCACAGACTGCATGCAGCTCTGAGGACTCTTCTGTAAAGGCTTCTTTCCTTTTTTTGCTCCTCACAAAATAAATGGTCACATGCCTTTTAGCTCTCATTTCATTTTCCCGCCAGATGGCGGGTTGGAGACAGACACTTTACACAGGGTACATGGCGACGTGTTCATCAATCCATCAGGCTCATTTCAATGTTAATGGGCAGAGGATCAGTTAATTTGTCTCTGGTGAGGACGTACTTAAAACGCTGACATTGTGTTCTCATTATACCATCAAAGAGCCGTGGGCTCAAGTCACAAAATAATAGATCTCAGTATCTTAACAATAGGACAGAAAATGTGGTCTTATTTTTTGGCAATCAATCATTTCGGAGAGAAAGGCATATTTTTCAAATCATGACACAGAAGTCAAAAGGCAGGATCGAAACCCATGAGAAGCCATCATGCTTTAAAAAGATGAATAAGAGATATGTCTGCATGTGTAACATAATATGTCATTGTTATTATCATTGCACAACACAAGGTTGAACAATAAATTTAGAGTAGTAAATGCTTCCTGCTACACACAAAATACTTCCCTTTTCCTCTTCATCCATGTATATACCGGAATGAAGACAAAAAGACAGTAAACTACAACAAATTCTAAATAAACAGAGAAAAAGAAGCAAATAAAAGCTGTATATATCGGAAAGCTCTACATATATATATATATATATATATATATATATATATATATATATATATATATATATATATATATATATATATATATATATATATATATATATATATATATATATATATAATGTTTCAGTTTTATAGTAAATCAAAGCTGAATGTGAATCAAAACTCTGTGTGGTAGATTTTTTTCTTCATTTCTTCCTAACTTATTCTATCCACACAGTAGATTTTCAGTCCCTGTTCATGTCAAAGGATAAGAGACAGTTACTTGACCTTTCTAAGATCATGCTGACTCAGATGTCTAAGTGGAGAGATGTCTAATAAGGAAACTGAAGTGCTGAAAGGAAGAAAAAAAAAAACACAACCACATTAATAATAGAAACAGATAGATTATCATAGTTTTCCAGGCTTCAATGGTACGTGTGAGGCCTATCAGTTAAAAGAAACACAGAGTTTAAAGGTCCACTGTGTAAGATTTATAGGCAGAATATGGCATAAATGGAATATAATATTCACAGGTATGTTTTAATTCACGTATAAACACATGAAACGTTGCATTATCATAGAATGAGCTGCTTATATCAACTAAATCATACACACGGGTCCTTTAAGGGTCATGGCAAATGTATGTACATTAATCTCAATGTTTTTCCACTTCCACAGACATGACTGATATTCAAATGTGAGCTGATAATCACAGAACACATCACCAGGAATATATTTCTGTCATTTCTGTCTTATGACTGTGTCAACCGGAGGAGGCATTCAACAAAAATGCCTTTGTTGGACCTCTGACCTTCACATGGGAAGGAGACCAGGAGACATATTGCAGGATGTCATTTCCACATTCTCGACACATGCATACATACTGCTTTGAATGAGAGGAACACATTGACTATTCATACATTGAAAATGGAGGATGACCTTGAAGAAATCACTGCTTCAGTCGCCCATTTTAAAATCTATTCTCCCTTTCACCACTTTTCACGTAAACACTTCAACATGCATTGTATGAGCGCCGTAACTACTGTATGTATGTAAAGCAAATGCACTGTGAGTCTAGTGCATATTCATAGAGAAGGAATAAATTGATTATTTTCTCTCGTTTACTCTGGTGCCATACTGTATGTGGCACTACATAAATAAAGAAGCTATGATTCTTTTTCTAAGGCATATAAGAACACTTCAATCACAATACCAAAACAGGGTAATTAAAATGTCTACCTTCCCTCCAAGACACAAATGTATGCATTTCATCAGATGCGTCAGAGCACTCAGACTCTCAGTAGCGACGCACCTGGAGCCAGTCGTGTTTAAGTCTCTCTGCTCAAGGGCATTTCATAAGAGATGGCTATATTTTGGATCAAACGCGTGACACTCCAATCAGGAGATGGTTCTGCTAAGCACCCAGCCATACATACCTGCTGCCCCTGTGTGATTAATCAAAAATATTTGACACATGCAGGTTATTCAATTATCCCTCATGCCAGCAAGCAGGGGAAGTTTCCCAGACCCCTAGGGCAGAGAAGTTCTTGCTTCAAGGATTCAAAAGCAGCCAGAAGTGCCGTTAAATAGGCCAGCACAACAGCTGGCTTTTCTGAGCAGAGATTTGAATAAATATTTGATGATGGTATAGTATCTGGGATAACACACACACTCACGCACACTCACACAATTTGGCAGTATTGCATGGTTTTTCCAGCACAATAGCTATTGTGTGAGGCAAACAAAGATGCGTACACATTAGCACATATCTTGGTAGAGCTGGTGTGGCTCGGAAACACCTTTGAATGGGGTGCGGGACGTCTGCTGCTAAAGCATACGCCAGTGCATCTGGGCTCTAACATCTGGACACGGTTCTGTTGAAATTAGGCAACAAACGTTCAATGTTCTCACCTGAATTAACATAAAGTGATGTATTTAGTGGTCGGAAAAGCATGAAGTGGCAACTGTGTTCTGCATGTTGGCTGGAAAACGGCTTCGGAGCTCTGAGACTGAGGCTAAACAAAAGTAGCATATGGTGTTTGATGGATGTTTCCATTTAAAGAACCTTACAGCTCCGCTAGTGCAAATTTCTGTAACATGGTTGACCTCTGGAATAAATCAGCCCTTAATTTCCATCCATTGTACTACACAGGATCACAATTTGTTCCCCAATTTCTTGCATGAGTGAGTTAAAGAAACTTACATTTCTTTTAGTAAGCTCTGTTGGTTTCTTTTAGGAAGGCTGATGGGCTGGGTGCTGTATTATTAGCAATCATTGGGCTCTATGTATCTCAATGTGTATGATTTTCTTTTTCACTTTTATGGATTCAATCATTTATCATGTATCTATCTCTAGTACTTTAGATAAAAAGTGTGTGTACCAAATATTTGTTGGTAAAGCCCCTGTAAAGTGAAACCCACAATAGCCTTCTAACTACATAATTTATGATGTCATGTACATAATACTGAGCATCTAAAAGTATAATTAGCTTTAATACAAATTCAAAATATTTGTATTTAGGTTTTTGTTCACTTTCCTGTATTGAGCTTGAGTTGGGCGTGCTTGTGCTCGGACATTTACTACCAAAATTAATCATAAAAAAATCCATGTCAGTTGAAAAGTTTGTGCAACAAAACTTTTCTGCTCGTGCTTAAGGCTTGTTTATCTGCCTCTCTGAGTCTGAGCCAACGGGAAGCTGAAGTCATCACATCGCTTCAAACTCCTTTGACAAAAACAGCAGAACCTCGGAAAAATCAATATTGGTTTAAATGTACATTATATTTTGAACATTTTCACTGTTTTACTTTGCCATTAGGCAGCACTTTCTGATGTAAAGCTGAAGCCAGCGACTACGCTCTCTTCATAGCTACTGTATGCGATGTTGGATTCACTTCCCTGATGAAAAAGGCAGTCTGACTGCGAAGTAAAGCGGTGAAAATGATGTAAATATGCCGTACACTGATGTAGATTTTTTAGATAGTCCCTTTTTTTGGTGGCTAAAATACATTTTGCGGATGTGGCTGCACACACAGCAGGATTCCTGAGGAAGATGTCAATCAAACTATTTCCGCCTCCATACCCTTGAGAAATGATCAAAACAGTAAAATATACATATATATATATATTTTAATAGTTCTAGTTTTTAGTTTTTCAATAGGTTTATTTTCACTCAGACTTGTGGATGCTTAATGATAAACTAAACTTTGATACCACATATGCATTTTACTATTTAAAGCCACATTTCTAGAGGCTTTAAAGTAATTTGTAGTCAAGGTAACCCAGCTATAAAAGGGATGTAGATTAGATTTGTAGCATAATGTGGTCTAACAAAAATGTATTTAATCTAAGTTGATTTTCTAACACTTCAATGCCTGCCATTAATCATGATTGCTGAAATATTATTTCATCTTCATCATTAATTTGTTTGGAAAATGAAAATGTGTTTGGTGTTCAGCCATCTAAATGAGCAAAGAGTAATCTGGCAGCACATTGATTATGACGGACCACTTTTGTTTTGTGTTGCATTACAATTGTTGATACAGCAAAATTCATTTTAATCATCTCATTAATACGCAGTGTGTCTGACTTGGTGCTTTATTTCATACAAAATTTGTTAAATAAATAAACAAAGAAAGAAAGAAAAATGGATCTTATTAAGGTGAAGTTTTAATCATCAGTTTCTTGAAGCCAAACAATCTGATGATGATGATGATGATGCATGTTCACATTGCATCAGAAAGTTCACTCTGCTGTACCAGTGAAAACGAGACGTCATTCACTGCAGTGTATGATGGATATTTTCGCAGAAGGATAAGAAAAAACAGCAGTTTTATCTGACTGATCTTTCCATACCTGCCTCGTCTTAATTCCTTGAGGTTTTCTCCTGAGTTTAAATCACTAAACTGCTCTTCTAAACACCAATGACATGTGTATAAAGAACGCTTCAGTAGACTGGCAGTAGAACAAATATTCAGGCAGCAGCAACAGATTAAGATCTTTAAGTAATTAGTTGTTTAACTGAAATCCGTTGCTTGTTTGTATTTAAATTAATTCAGATTATATGTGCTGAAGACTGTTCGTTAATGATCACATCAAGTAATTTGATATAATTTTGATGCAAGAGCCGAGGTATCTCTAGTTCTCCCATGCCTGCAGCAGGAATTCATGCTCTCCTGTAATGATGGATGCAATTGAATGCGAACTGCCTCCACTGCCATTTAATGGTTTGTAATCAGAGATGTCAAGCTGCAGCTTTATCATCTGCAACAGTGAGGGAGTGCCTCACCTGTTGTATTTCTCTCTCATTACTCATGCAAATATACATAATGATTACAAATGAATAGTGACACAATGCCTCCCAGTTAATTGGATGTAGAAGTAGAAACCATTATGGCCTCTTTTTTCTTGCTCTTTCTTTAAAAAGGGGTTACAGAGAGGAATGGGCGCACGGGGAGGGTGTCCAAGTTGTTCTGTATATATATCCATAATTTGCTGATTATTTGAAAACAATGAGGATGACTGATTGCTCGGTAATGCTGTTGTTTCACACTCTAGGATGCCAAAAGAGTTGTTATGGATGTGCTCACTGCTTGTTTTTCTTTGAGGTGAGGTCACAAGGCCAGATTGTTCCAGACCTCCTGCGTGGCACCACATGAGGTCTCGTTTGCAGAGTGCTAGAAGGATAAAAGAAATAAACCCTGTGCTGAAACTGTCCTTTCTCAAACAATATACTCTAAAGTGGTTTCAGCTCAATTACAGTTTGCCAGATCCATAATTATTGGACTTGCTTTGGAAATGGCATAAACGATTACAGTTATTTTCCTTTTGAACAAATGAAAACCATTTAATCCTACATTAGCACTGAGATCCAGCCCCCACCTGGTGCTGGTGTAATAAGAGATACAAAAATGTTTTTAAATGTGTCCATGTATTTACAAAAAAAAAGGTGACATTTTAATGGATCATATCATTTTTTTATCTAATCACACAATAAAACAAATGTTTTTTTTTTTGTTTTTTGTTTTTTTTTAAACAAAATGTGGTATTTTGATTTGAAGTACCTCAAACATTGAGGGATAAAATCTAAAATGCTCAAAGAGGAACATTTTAACACGAGTTAGTGAATCATAGTGCCTCTGGGAATAGTCTCACCCATTAATCCACATATTTCTGCTGAAATGCTGTTGAACCTGATTCACCTGACCTCTGCTTGTTCAAACACTACTTGTGGAAGTTTGCACTCTCTTTATTGGGTGCAGGGAGGTACAATTAATCTGTGAAATGATCTTGCATAGTCACATTATGAATGGAAATGGATTATTGAGAGAGAGCTATATATGTGATTTAAAATTGGGTAATATTTGAAAGAAAAATGAGAACCTGAGAGCAGATTTGTTTTAGGTGATGTCAAAAGTAGTTCTGTAACAATAACCACATTATCACAATATCAGGGTTATGTGACGCCAGCTGCGGGGTTCAGTTTGTCACCATCATCACTGCAAATTTTATTTTGAATCTCATGTTGAGATGAGTGCATGGATCTATTGATACACCTATGGATCAGCGCTGTCACACACAAGTCTGATTGGTCGACAGACTCAACTTGAGGCATCTTGGGAGTGCATGCTAGCAATAACAAACGTTTGCAACATAAAATATATATATATAATATACATAGAAGATATTTGGCGTTAGATATATAATTATGGATTTATTTTTTACCACGTTACCAAAAAAAGGACACTGCAGTTCAAGGCTGGATTAAAAAGCTTTTGAAAGGGGTACGATCGTGACTAGAACAGATGTTGTAAAGGTACAATGCTAGCGTTAGCATTAGCTCGATGTTTGCCTTTCCTGCTCAGATTATTTTAGAGCTAATCTTCAATTGGGAAACAACAGACGAGATTTTTGGTGGTCTTGTGAAACTACAGTGTTCACTAACTGACAAACTGTAACTCAAACTGTACATTTATTGCCAGATTAACAACTTTCTGCTCTGCTATGGACACCACCGTCACTCTTGTCCGTTGCTTGCGGTCACTCACTTATATGCTGCACATACTTTACACACTGACCTATTCCTTGAAGGAGCTACACTACACTTATGACAGTATGCTTCAATAAAGTCCAAAAAAGTAATTATTAAAGCAGTCACAGTAAACCGCCATTCCGTGGGAATATGTTGCTATGTCAACACCGTCAGCAAAAATCCATCCTGTCAAAGCTGTAGCTGAAAGATAAAAGCTGTCCATATTCAAAGAGTTCTGACTAGTAATACATCTGCACAACTTTTCCTTTTGACTTTAACACAGTAACCACGAGAGAACATAATTCTTTAATCGACACAACAACCTGAATTCACCTGCAACATCTTTTTTCTACCCTCAAATGACCGGGATGTTTTGTGCTGCACTACTTTCATTGAATTTGGATTTCAAATCAGACCTCAGTTATATGGACACACAGCTGCTGGAAAGAAAAAAAAAAATCAAAGGGATCCATCACTGACCCCAATTTTCCAGGGCTACTTCATAATTCAGTTTGATCTGAATACATTTCTGTTGCCTTCACAGCAAACCCCACTGATTTGCCACAGAATCACAGTCAGTGCTAATGAGAAGTAGAAGACTGAAACTCCTTCAAAGTCCTTACCACACAATATAAAGGACAGTTTTTACAGGCTATTTCTTCATGCTAATTTGCCTTTAAATGTATGGGTTACAGAGAAAAAAAAAGTAATTTTGCATCAAATTAGATGGCAACTTTCAAAACACTTCAGCATCTGAAGCTTAATGAAGGTCTGTTCAAATGCTTCATATAAGCTTTATGAGCAAATATGCCATGTAGAGGTTAGCATCAAGGGTTGTGTGTTATTTGGCTGAGCTCCCGATGTATGGACGGACTGTTTCACCTTTTGTTATTTACTGTATGAATTAACTCATGAATGATTCACAAAGCATCTATGAAGGAGCAGGACCAACACATAAATAAATAATCTGCCAGGCCTTTGGGTATTGGGATCTAGCAAATTGTGATTTTTCTTTTTTGTCCTCTTTTTCACAAAATCCTGAAACTGCTGGGCCATGCCTCCTTCAATCCTCGAGACAGACAGACACACAAATTGGTGCATGCTGTTTCTCTCTCTCTGTCTCGATGCATTTTGCCAAGAGTGAGTTGGATGCTAAAGGTGTGCAGAAATGATCATTACTATCTAGCGAGTTCTGCCTGCAATACCATGGCAACGGAAGGCAAATGTGACCATGAGATGTGTTCCAGTAGCTGGCAAACTCAAAAGCACAGCCCTTCAAGGACTTGGAGTAAACAGACACATTTGCCCAATGGAGTGGAGCTGATAGGTGTTCCATGCTCAGGGTTTATAACTCATTTCAATGCACTTCCACATTTTTCTCCCTCTTTTTGGCAACTCAATGTCACTCAACAATCCGCGGTTTGGGTGACATACTAATCTGGAGACTTATCTGAGCTAAAATTCCCAATTGACATAATTAAGGGAGAACTTTCTCTGACAATAAGACCCTGCAAGATTGGGGGATTTTTATAGAATTCTGAGTGCATTTTTTTTTTTAACAGACTGTGGCCTAGCAGAATGAATGTCTTTCACTGTCTACTGAAATACATATACCCTCAAAGCAACCCAACCGGGCATCATTGAGACCACATTTTAAAAAAAGAGCCTTACAACAAATCGAGCATTCTTTGGCAGACATTAAGGTGCTTTATGACATGCAGCTAACAAAGACACAGGAAGCAGTGGGGTATCAGTTATTTTTGATGGGAACCAGCTACACAAGGAAGAAGAAGCATCAAAGATACCAAGATGCAAGGTGGCAACAAGCTGCGCGAAAACTGGCAAATAAATGTGCAACTTTATACAAATATCCTACGGCGTGTGTAAACGCAACAAAAACCGCTGAATATAGAACCTACAGGATCAATATTAATGTGTTCAAAATCTAATGTGAGATAGAAGTTTGGATTAAGGTGTTTTAGGACTTCAATTAACATTTATTTTCATTGTCAATGAATCCATCCATTATGTTTTTTTTATTAATTGACTAGTTGTTTGGTCTATAAAATGTCAGAAAATCATGAATCCCATGTCCATAAATGTCTTGTTTTTCCCACTACCAAAGAAATATTAATTTTATGGTTATAAAGGAGTAACAAAACCTGAAATTATTCACATTTAAGAAGCTGAAATCAGAGAATTTAGACCCTTTTTTTTCTTGCTCAAAGCAATTCATCAATTATCAAAATAGTTGGTGATGACTTTAAGACTTAATTATGTGTCCCTGATAATAAAATTATGATTACTGTGTTAAAAATATGAAAGCATGCCCTAGGCTGTACGTAAGTGGGGTTTTATGTTTCATGCTATTGAAAATATATTTATCATATTGCACTTTACTCCTCTTTAAGTTATACTCATGTTCCAGTGGGGATAACAACCTTTGTAGAGAATCAAATTAATTATTATTTACGCAGATGAAGTCAACCTTCAGTGATGTACTGATTATGTAATGTTACTGATTATGCTATCCAGTTATTATAGGCAATTAACAATACAATGAATAAATAATGTATGTCAATGCTACTGGAAGACTGATTTTTCTTTGCATCAGATTTTAATGGGTTTTTGCCGAAAGCATGTAGCTTGTCATCCATGTATGAACTATGTGATGAGTTTGACACGTACCAGCATACTGTATGACAGAAATGTCAAGCCAGGACCTCAACCGGGACATGATGACATGACTGCCAGGGATTTGATTTGATATTTTGCATATCAGACTAGAGAAAGGATCTAATACTTCAATCAAACAGTAAAATGAATTGGAAATACGTTGGCTGTTAATTTTTTCATATACCTTCAGCAAATATTTGAATTGTTAATCTGTCTATAGAGTGGCCTCTGAAAAATGTTAAGCATTTCAATCATGTTCATTATATATTTAATAATAATTGATCTTCTGGTTCACATTTCAAAATTTCATTAATTCTACTTGATGACTTTTCAAAGAGGTGAAGTGAACTTGGACGTCCTCCCACAGGTCGAGGTCTCTGCTACTCCCTATTGCCTCCTAAATCTTTTTTGCTGAAGGGCAGCAAGGTTAAGCAGGTTCAACAGAGCAAATAAATAATGAATTCAATAAGGGTAATTAAGAAAGCACATCAGACGAGCGGCACACGACCTCACGGCCTCACACAAGGCCCCAGACTTAAAACCCCTGTGCAAGCCTTTTTCTTCTTTAGACTACGGCTTCATGGCTCCTGTTACGACTCTAATTTTAGATCATTTTCAGTAGGTTATAAAATCTACAATCGATAATCATCCTAATTATTCAACACTGTGGTGAGACAAACAGCAGTTATTTATCACGATTAGTCTTTCATGTCAAATGAAGACTGCAATTTGTTGATGTCGACACTGGGAGGTGAGCACTTGTCACTGCTGTGCAGCCATGTCAAGAGAAGGCTTAATAGTCATCCCATGGGTCTCACTGTATTGATTAAGTTGATGAATCACACTATACGCAACATATTACAGTGTACCAAAACAGAAAGATAATCCCTAAATAACAATGCCAAATGCATAATGGCTGATGCAAATGGCTAAATCCATTTCATCAAGGCTCAGGCAGATTTACTAAGCTAATTGATCCCTGAGCATCTACAAATCTTTAAGCTCGAGTATTCTCTTTTTAAATGCAGTAATATAATTTACTGCACGCAACCTGCAATAGACAGAAAGACAGTTGTGCAGATAACAATGATTTATAAATAATTTTTATGACTTGATACAACCTAATTTTTTTGTTTGTTTTTTTTACATGATTTTTGAAGTAACAGGGTTATATTCTCTAAAACATTATATTACACGCTATCTATACTTCATGTGTGGAGTGCACTTGTCACATGTCTAATTCACCCCCCAACCCATGAGTCATGGTGAACACACTGGTTCCAAGAACTAGAAAGTGGGTGTTAGAAGGCTCGGCAGACTTACTTTAAAAACCTTCGACACTAGTGTGAAAATGTAAAGCACAGAAATTGCAGTAAGGCACTGAGTATTTTCCATTACAGCAGCAAAATGCTTTTCATTTGGTGTGCAAATAGCAGTACATTAACACACTTAATGTGGCTCTAAATCCCACAATGCCTCAATGCTCAAAGTCACACCCTCCCACATTGTCCCTGCGCAGTTTCATCCACTCCAAGCCGGCTGACTCTTGACTTACAGTTGATGGGGTGTGGATTCAGCAGTTAAAGCCCTTTGTTGCCAATTCCAGTTGTAATTAACTAAATGACAATTAGATCTGGTTAACTGCTCTGGTTGCCATTAATCTCCAGAAGGCAACAGATTAAATCAGACTATTTACAACTGCTGTATACATGCTGCCCCAGATGCACCAAGGAGCCCCGTCTCATTATATGATCCCACTGCACATTTGATGTTACTTGTGGATGTGGAAGCTTAACGCTCTGTTTCATTAGTAGCTCCACTTCCACTCATTCACTTACCTTAAGCCCTTGATATTACATAACGGCGTGGAAGACGAATGGACGGGGGGAGAAACAACAAATTTTCAAAAGGAACACACCTGTCCTTGTACACTTTCAGCCCAAACTATCATGGACGGACACGAGTTGTAAGCTTAGTGCTGTACTTGTTTTTACAAATATATCATAAGTACCTGCAGACTCATTTTAATGAAGCAAACATCTTCTGCTTGTAACTGAGCCTTCCTAAATCCTTCCCCCTTTTGGAAACAACTGTCTAATTTCCTGTTCCCTGTACTTCTACACTATGTGCTCGGCTATATGTTGAAAAGGAAACCAGATTTTTGAAAATGGTTAAAAGAAGCTACTGGCAGACATAAAAAAGCGACATATAGTCACAACTTATGTTAGCTAAGGTCAACAAAACACGAGCTAACTAGCTAGCTAATCTACATAAATCATTATCTAGCTAGTTTGCAAGCATTTTGCTAACATTAGCTACCTAAAAGTTACTACAAGGAGTTTTGAAATGGATGAAACAGTCTCAATTTCTTACTGGACTTACTGTTAACAAGACCATCTGTGAGAAGACTGGTTATTCTTAATGGCTGCCAGCAGGTCGTCTCCGTGTAATCTGATGAAACAAGCCTGAATTTACATGTTTAAATGTAAAGTTACAGTGAGTAGTACATTAAGCAGTTAGAAGGAAGCAGGTGGAGAGTTTTCCTTAGATTTTTTTTTCCTTTAACATTATATTACCATCGAAACACCACATGATTGTTAACTATTACAGCTATGGATGCATGATATCCCAACAGCAATTTTTCCATGTTTTCAAATAATTTGGGTAATTAAGAATTAACTGAACAGTACAGCAGTCAAGTCAATTTTCAACTGTAGTTAACACTTATCTGACATTTTTCAGTAAAATATCAAGCTATCATTGTGATTTTCTTAAGAGAGAAATCAGCTAACTAGGCGAAGGAACCTAGAACTGGAAACAATTTTATCTGTAATTTTCAAATAAAATGAGCTCATCAGTACCCTGGTACACTGTCCCTGGTAAATAATTAAGCTTGTAAATAAATAAAATAAGAGTTTTAGGTACATTACTGCCACCTAACAAGGTCTCAGACACATGGTTAGCGTACCAGTGCTGTAGATCTTCTTTAGTCAGTTTTACAATACTACCCTACACCAGTTTTCACTTAAGTACAGAGGTCCAGTCATGTGGACCAGCTTTTCTTCAGTCACTGTGAAAAGCTCTGAAACAACTTTTTTTGAAGGAGTAATACTAATACACTGTAAATGCAGTCGAAAGATTTATTATTGTAATCCTTGTGTTTAATTTTTTTTCTTCCTTGGCTTTTCACTTCTCATATTTTTTGTGTGGAAATTGTATTCTCCCCTTTTTTAGATTTTTTTTAGATTTATTTGTGACAGTGTAGCTGTCTTTAATGTCGCTGTTACTTCTCTGTGAGTTTCTTTTACAAGGCTTCAGGGTTTTTTTCATCCCACCTGTACATTTTTTATGCCATATTTCTTTTGTTTGTTGTTTTATTATATACACAAATAAGGGGGGGAAAAAGAAAAAAAAGAAACAAACAAACAACAACAAAAAAGAAAACTAAGGTTGTATTTTTCTGCACAAATTGCATAACTGCAATGCATTGTGGGTGCTGAACACCTCTGGAGTGACCATCATTGTTGACTCGCTCCCTTAGTCCCCTTGTGGGTTGATCACACCACATTCACTTCAGTTTTTTTAGACAAATGGAACGACACTTGATGGCGTGGGGATTCCCCTGTGGGACAGTGCTGAGGGGAAGTCAACAAGGGCATGCTGGACGACTCGTGCAACACAGAAGGACGCAGAGAGAGAGAGTAAAAAAAAGAGATGAAGAGATAGGAAGAAAAACACTGCATGTTCATGTATGCCATGGCCTCGTAAACATGATACAAGTAGATATTTCACTGATGGACAGTCAGGCTACGTGCAGTTGATAGATATGATGAATAGAAACATTAGATACGTAGGTAGCTATATGGGTTAGTTCGTAGGTAGGTTGATGTGTAGGTTGGCATCGTCCCCTGAGGGACTTCATATGACCGAGTACATATTTCATGTCTAACAGACACATCACTCATGACATCAAGCCCACGGGTTTTTCCACTGCTTGTGGTTTATGGTAGATGTCAAAGGAAGAGCATAAAGTTATATAAGATTCCTTCAGCAGTTTCAGTTGTAGCTTTAGTAGTTTCAAATTGTGCCAATGCTCATATTGGCAGCTCCAAATAGCAAAACAATTTGAGAAGCAAATATCCAGAGACAAAGTGAAGAATGCCAGTAAACAGTAAGCAGCGCACTGACACAACCTCGTCCATATGATTTCTGCATACCACAGAATAAGTCAATGAACATGACGCTTGTGTTAAGTTATTTCATACAGAGAGGAGAAGATTCATGGACAGTCTCCATACCAAACAGCAGAAATCCATAAAGAAAATAAAGAAACTCCTACAGAAGATTTAGTCCCGATTAGTGGGTGTGAGGAGCTCTTTACAAAACCACTTGTAATTTAGATTGAGATTACGGAACTAATATTGATTTTAGGGCTCACAATTTTGTCAAGAATTTGGCTGTTAAATAGATCTGTGCCTTTTTTTTATCAGTTCAGAGCCACATTAAACTCCTATATCATCATCCTAAACATCAGATTTCCACAATCAAAGACAATCAAGACCTGTGCATCCTTCTGCGCATGGTTTGGGTATATACAGTATATTGAACCTGCACGTTTACATCCAACTCCACCTGCACCGGTCTGCTGTCACCTGGTGCCATCTTGCCGCGTATTTGTCTTCCCTCATGTACCTGCAGGCATGTCTTTTATTGTTGTTCTGCTGTGTCAGGCTGATTTATGCATTTTATACACCATGCATACTGTTATGTCTATGCTTCTGCTTTGCATGTTTTAGTTAGTGTTTAATTAGTTATAACATTGTCTTTAGTTCATGTTTCTATTAACATTAATAACCCTCATTTGCTTTGCATGTGTTGTGTTATGAGCATCTGCGTCGCATGTTTTAAACAGTACTTGACAGTTTAGTTTAACGGTGTCCTGTATGATGTTTCTATTAACATTAATATTCTTGCTTCTTTCTATTATTGTTCTGCATGCTTAGAAATGATAAATTATGGATAACTGTAATTCTCATCTTATATTCAGTTTTTCAGGGTGACTTTGTAACATCTGTCCAGGGAATACAGATGAAAAATAGTCTCCTTGCTAACTCTGGCACATTTACAGTATTTTTTGTTAATGTGCATTGCCCCTGTTAAATTAACCAATAAATCAGTATATTCCTTATTTATTCTTAACTGCATTACTTGTATATAACTCAGTACAATTTAGTGAATTTGCAGTAAATGTGCAATATCCAGAAGAGAAATAGCTACATTACTGTTTTTCTAGCTATTTATTGTTGTTACAGCTTTTACAGTACACCAAATCAACTACTGTCAATTAAGTTTTCTTTTTGTTTTATAGGCTGCACTGTTTTATATTATGTATTTTTTAAATGTTTATATGCTTTATTCTTTATTTTGACTTTATTGTCTCATATGTGTTAATTCACAACAGGAGTGCTACATAATTTTGTCGTATTCTATGTCAATAAAAGGAATTCTATTCTCTGTCTAGGGATAAATTCCAGCACAGTGCAGAATTTCCTTCTTGGGGCTGCTTACAGAACATAACCTGCACTGTTTCTGTCCTTTTCAGCTTCTATTACAGTTAGTTTTGTGGTTTGTTCCTAATGTTTATAATTTCTCATTTTCTTTGTTAGTCTCATGTTATTCATGTTCATTTTGTTCATTTTTGTAAGCTTCTGTTGGTTTTATCCTGTTACTGTAATGCAGAAAAAAACACAAAAATGACTGTTCAGCTTAAAGAACCTTTGTTAACTAAGATGTCTCTGACTGAAAGTTCAAATTGATTTTTTTTTTTGCAAAATTCTCACCTAGAGAATAAGTCACTCTCACTATGCAACATTGTCTTGAGAACTATGGTACTGATTTGTCTAATTACATTGCAGTGTACTGCATATACATAAATGACTGGTCTCAAATTACAAAGACAGACCAGGTTTATTTTTCTACATGCTTAATTTGCATGAAATTATGTAAAAGTGGCCTCTAGTGATTGCTGGTTTTCACCATGGCACAGCAAGCAATTTGTCTCAGTAAGTAGTGTATTGTCACGAGTGTGTATTTAAAGTCTGTGATATAGTGATTGGGGGTCTCTCTCCTCAGGTCTGCTGCCTATAACGTGCCTCCCGGGGGGAAGTCATGCAAACATAAATGACGACGGTTTCTGTGAAGGTGAGCTCTGTCTGGTGTATGACTCACTGCCTCCTGGGGTCCTTGACAGTGGAATAGACACTCGAAAGTAAGAAAGGACAGAGTCAAAAGGGGAAAAAAAAAAAAAATCCTTCAAACATGTGCGAATGCCACAGTGCTTTTGTCAAGATGATGTACAGAATATTTTTTTCTGACTATGCTAAGAGGATTGTGGGAGTTGTGTGAAAAGCCACAGCTAAGGTGTAAAGACATAGTTAAATTTTCACAAAGATATATCTTTTTTTCCCACCTGATTTAATTATTTAAATACACCAAAATAAAGATGAGGCCTTTTCAGAAAGGTGTGATTGAACTTTTAAAGAAGCCACAAGAGAAGTAGAGTGAAATTGCACTCAACTGACTTAGGATTTTTATCACACATGATGTATGATGTATGTTTTATTCCGACTCATTAGTTGTCAAGCCTCATTATTATTTGCACTTACAGTATAAATAGAAATATAAATTCTACCAAATGACTTGAATCCTGGTGATCATATTATAAATTACTGACGGCTTACAGTTCATAAGGAAAACAATATCATAGAGCCAACTGATGAAAACTGCACAGTATAAATAGCATGTTTAGCTTGGACTCATTCAGTAAGACAGTAATTGGATGATAAAACAGAGTATTTTTTTCCCTTTTTTTTCAAAAATCCCTGCACAGTGTCTACAATATGTCATTACGTCAATGAAACAAAGCCTTTTTGTTCTGGATCCTTACATCCCATCAAAACACTACCTCAATCTATTCCACTCATTGCAAGAATATGACACTATTTGCATAGGCCTGATAAAGACATCACAAGCAGACTCAGCTTGCACACAGATCTCTCCCACTCCTTGCAATACATTTCCGCAGCGTGGATTCTGCTTGGCAGCATTGATCAAATCCTTTTTTTTTTTTCAGTGGAGAGGGGAATGTGTGGGCGATCCCGCTTTAGCAAGGGATAGCCAGATGAAAGTGCGCAAACATGCTTTTGTTGCTGGAAGCACGTCCCTTTGCAAGACGAGAAACAGGACTAATTTTAAGGGTGAATCACTGCAATCAGAATTCATTGTGATGGCGTTCTTCACGGGAAAACACACCATTGGCTTCAACTACAACATTATAATGAACGGTTGTGTAACCTGAGCACATTCGTTTGAGATGATTCGCAGATGCCGGGGCTTAAAGGCAGAGGCACTCTGTGTTCTGACCCTAATAACCAAAACTGAACACTTAGCAATTCAAGATTTGCTCTTCAAAGTAAGCGACACATGTATGTATCTAAAGAGACAATGCTAAATTAGATTTTTGCCTTTTATCTTCGTTTTATTCAGCTTTAACTTTTCACTATTGGTGCTGATGTTCATGTTCTGCAGCTCTACTGAGACTTTGCCATGCAAATTTAGAAAAATCTTCCAATTCTTATTGTTTGTCCTTATGTCTGGCCCCAAAACTCCTCTGTTACAATATGTAAAAAAAATATATGAGGTTTTCTCTTTTTAAAAATGATATTACTATTGGCACCATTTATTTATAACAAACCTTGCTTTGTTTTTTGTTGTCTTAACATTTTACTTATCAGTTCATTGTTTGGAAACAGGAGTATGCTGCTTTGTCTCCTGAGACCATTGAAGATGAGCCTCAGGTCGGTCTAAAACAAGTCTTATCTGGATTGATTATCTGTTAAAACAAATGATACTGCCAGGGATGCAGTTCCTGGTCACAACAATGACCTCCTGTGCTTGTTTAAATTATGGCATTATGTTTATAGTGTTATAACGTTTTTTATCCTTACATTAGCTACAGCTCATTTGCGTTATAGACCGATGAGTAATCTGCTAGTGTAACACGTTTACCGGGATTTGAATTTTACATGATTTGATTGTTTGAAATGACTTCCTCCTATGATATAACACAGAAATGAGAAAGGAACAGCGACAGTGACAAGTTGTTCTGGGAGCTTTGACTCAGCAAGATGCTGACATGATGATGGATGAGGAGTTTTAAAAGTCTGCCTTAGTGAGAACAAAGATTGAGCATGAAGATAATAGTTGCTGAAATTAGATAATTAATACATATATTTAAAAAAAAAAAAACATTATATCATCAATACAAACTCAGGATGATGTTTGTGCAGTGAAGAATGATGCAGAATTATCTCTTTCTGTTCAGTCGCATCACTTTTGTGACGTCAACATATTTTGATAGTAGTGATATGTTCTAACCACTTTATTTTAAGCTACTACAAGACATTTTTAACTGGTTATGAAACAGTCTCAATTTATTACTGATACCTTTGAAATACCTTTGATTCTCTTTGAAATAAGATGAAACAAGTCTGTGTTTATATTTTTCCAGGCAAAGTTACAGTACATTAGTCAGTTAAGAAGAAGCAGGAGGATAATTTTATTTAGATGATGCTGTTTTTGACATTATATCTTGTGGTTATAACGGTGAAAACACTTGTGCTTTTCTCCACAAGGGCCTCCAGAATAAACAAAATAGGAAAGTTCCATGTTAGGACTTAACATTCAAGATTGCCCAAATATGCCAGCAAGTGTTAAAAAAGAATTAGACTATTGGACTACTTTGAAATTTGAAGTGCACTTAATAGTTCCAGCAATTTTTCCAACAAAATGGAAGAAATGCTGTTTTCAATTTCCCATTTTTCTTCATTGAGTCTCATATTAAACTGAATTTCTTTGGATTTTGGTCACTGCCTTGGATTTTGACAAACTGGGATGTACATTTTTCACTATTTTCTGACATTTTATAGACGTTGCAGTCCTAGATTAAACCCGACAATCAACTTTAGTCTTTGTTGTTAGCTAATGAAAAGAATTTACAGGGGCAAGAAAAAATTGACATCAAGCAAATAGATTTCTTTCCAGTTGTGAAAAGTGAAGTGAAAAAAAGTCATTAACGTTGAACCATAAGCCCTTATTTAATCAAGCATGCTAGACTGATAAATACAAAATTATGTAAAGCTGAGCAGCAAGGGAATGTTAAGGAATTTTACTATCTTGTGTAGTGTATGTAAATGTATGTTGTTTTTTTTTACTCTAACAGAACAAATATGTAGGAAAAGGAATACCATTTTGCTTTACAATGTAATATATGTATTGCAAAAAATAAAAAACATATCACATACAGTGGATAGAGGAGGCATGTACAGAACCGGTGCTGAAATATGTGAAGAAATATATCAAATTGGGCTTTAACAAACACGAATCTAAACCTCCTCATGGAAGTCACGCTCATCAGCTGAATGTATTTGAAATGAGCATATTGCCAAGGCACTCACTTAACAAGCCACTCATAGAGTAATTAACAGATGGAAGAGCAGCCTGTGGTGTATTTCAACAAGAAGTTCAGATGTACATTTTAATTACTGACAATTTTCCTCCTATTAGTTGTGTTTCGGTTTGAACAGATTTTGATTGGAATATGTAGGTCTGCTGTGTCCTCCAGAGATGCTGCAATGTTGGCTCAATTCACAAAGCCTTGTTCTCAGTCATGTTACTGTAGGATGACTCCATGCTCTACAGCTTGAGGGTTTTTCAGAGCATCCCATTCCAGTCTAAACCAAATTTTAACTTCAAAATACAGCGACCACAAAAAAAAAAAAGAAATTTTAGCTTACTGCATCCCAGAAATGGAGCCCACATTTCTCTTGTCATTACCAGTGTCTACTGCCTTTAAATCTACAGTCTTCTTTTTTATCTCAAATCTGAACACAGAACCCTGACTGACAGGATTTTCATGTTGCAGAGCTAGAAAACAGCCGAATTGCTCTCTGTTTCTGTTGTATCTATTATAGATTAATTGTTGGTGTAACATTTTAGTCAGCTGTTACTTGAACACAGAAGATATGAATGACTGACACTCTAGACATTTCTGTATGCATGTGCATGCTAACAACTTATAAACATTTGATTCAAACATTTGTTTTTTTTATGGCTTTTCAATTCCAGTCATGCATTTTCAAAGGCTTTGTTGTCTTGGCAGTTGAAACGAACCTCTGGCTGTGCTGAAAACCGCCAGTCAGAATCCTAAATACACTTCACTACCTATCTGCAATAGCTTGAGCAGATGACAGCAGACATGCCGGATTACAGACACAATAAAGCCAAATGCAACTTGAATCAATAGCTATGGGCTACTAGGCAACTATAAGTAACTGAGACACAGCAGAATCCAAGACCGCAGACAACCCAGCTTCTTTGTCTGCTTTCACACTGGGTTTGTTTGTTTGTGCCTGAACCTGAGGTCAATCGCTCCCCTCTAACCCCACTGGTCTGCTTTCACACTTGTTTATTGCTGTTCCAATTCATGGTACGTTTGTGTAATGCCTCTGCCATCAAAATGGAGGTGTTTACCACTGCTTCTAGGAAACAATGACATCTGCAGGGAAGAAAAATAAATGAGTGCATTTCATGGACTGGTAAGGGCTGAAAATAAATAAAACTCTTAGCATCAAGTGAGGATAACATGTTATTCTCTGCTCACATGGCTATACAAGAATGTGATTAAAAAAGTGAGAAATGAGCATCAATATTTCCTAAAAAGTTGAAATATTGAAAAAATCTTTGTTTTGTACCAACAGTCCATAACTAAAATAAATTCCATTTAATCACAGTGCACTAAAAAAACAGCTGCAAACATTCACATTTAAGAAGCTAGAACTGGTGACTAGCATTTTTTGCATTGGAACTAATCTAACAGCTTCACCCCCAGGTTCAGGGAAAAAAAAACCTTTCCAACAGTAATGTTAAAATACTTGGGTGAAAGCACATTAAGACTAAAAGAGGTTCCAAACTGTAGATCACATGATGACAACTGAGCTAAATCCATCATCTGATGAAGACCCCAAGTTAGGATTGAAAGCAAGTAAGTGGACTTTGAGTTAAGACAGTTTCCAAGATCAAGAATTAAAATGTGTCTCACCAGTAAGACAATATGGTCGATGTGTTTATTTGCTTTCTGTGATGCCTGGTGCACATGAAATGTTTTTTTTTTAATTGAACTTATTTTAAAACAGATTTAATTGATTGTTAATGTTTTAATCATATGGATGCACCCACATGATGATTCAGTCAAGGCGCAGAACCACACACTTGGCGTTTATACTAAACAATTTCAGAGTGGCAATTCCAAGGACTGGCGTGATCTACTGCGAGTTCCGACAAAACAAACACAGCGACAGGCTGTCGTTATCAGCTGTTGTGCCATGTCTTTCACTGAAAAACCAAAAAAGTCAGAAGTAGGGATGTACAGTAACTACAGTATATAACTACTATTGCCTTATCGAAATAAAAAATGGTAATAGAATTTGGGGCTTTTATGTCTTTTAATTTATAGGACAGCTGAAGATATGACAGGAGAGGGAGAGAGAGCGGAGGAATGACATGCAGCAGAGGGTCGTAGGCGGGAGTCAAACCCACCGCCGCTGCGGAGGACTCACAGCCTCAGAGCATGGGGCGAACTCTCTACCAACTGAGCAACAAGACCACCGTATATGGTTAATTTTTTATTACTTTCATTTTAATTTATAAAAAGGACTGCTACTGACTGCTGAATTGTTGCTGTTTGTTTCATTCAAACATCCATTGCCCAAGACAGTTCATGGCAGATCATTTGCACATGCTTAGGTCATGGCTGGATACATTTATTTTGTTAAAGGAAAGCAGAAGCACTTTTTTCAAGTCTTAATTTTTAAGTTTTTTGTGACATTTACATCGTGGTATTGTCATACCTTGAGTTTTTGATTTTGTACATCCCTAGTCGTGAGTATCAAACATGTTTGTTACTATGATTTCAAGTCAAGGAGACTCCAAGTCAGTCAGTAACACTCTGATTATGGCTGTATACCCCTCACACTACAGGATCATTTGGGCAGATAATCTGTTCAGACTGGCCTTGAATCAAGAACAACCCCATTATAGTCAGGAAGGCTGAATCAGACCCCAAATCTGCCCAAATCTTAAGATTCTCAAGGCAAAAGCAACACTGAGATGGTGCAAATTCTCTCTTCTGCCTCACTGTTTAACAATTAAAAGTGTGACATTTCATTAGCAAGAAGACATTTGGGGAGCATGCATGCCCTTTTCCAGTAAAGCTTTGCTTCACAGTCATATGGTCAAGCGCACTCACACGAGAGCTTCACAGAGCCGCAGCCATCTTTTGCAGCTCACCATGAAGCTGCTTCACTGGAACATCTACAGGCTGAGTGATTTGTCCAAATGCACCTCAGCAGCGGTTGTTGAGGAACGAAGAGGGTCTGCTCACTGTACCGACTAATTTTTTTCTGTACAATGTCTAAGCCGGCAACCGTCCAGTCACAAGCTTGGCTCCGTTTGGATACTGTTTCCCAGCAGTGCTTCTCCTTATGCATGTTTGTACTTCCCCCGTTACCTTCCATCCCCTTCTCCCCTTTGCTGACCGGAGGAGGGTGAGAGGCGATGGCAGGGATCATTACATCACAAAACACCCGCAGGCCATTGTCCTCAGCAACTGCCACACAACATTACCACAACGGTCTCTACAAGCAAGTGGACAGGTCCTGTGTGCCACATTGCAGACACAGAGAGGGAGAGGAAGAGGGAAGGAGAGGCGAAAAGAAGAATTCATGAGAAAAAAAAGGGGAGGAAGAGAGGGAATAAGAAATCAGAAAGGAAGGGAGGGGCGACGTTTGTCCCCAGGGTCCAAATCACAACTATTCTCATGCGGAAATACTTGACATTTGTATTTCCATGACCCAGATAATGTTTGCTTGAACATGGAAAGATTGCATAAAGTCAAAGGTCGGGGAAGTATGGTGGATGTCAGACTGGTCATTGCCACCTCAGAGCTTTCTCTTATTACCAGGGAGGCCTGGCATTTCTGTCTTCATGTGATGGCAATGAGTCCCCCACCCAAACACACACACACACACACACACACACACACATACACGCACAGTGTTTTTTTTATACAAACATGACCCCTTTGTTGGTTCAGAGGAGGACAAGTCTTATTGCTCGCACACCAACATTTTGCTTTGTATGCTCTCAACCTTTGTGGCTCCACAGGGGGGCCGGGACATCATAAACAACTCAGTGTGCGCACACAGCCTCCTAAATACAAATCATTGTGTTCTCTCATGTAGTTTGTAATTTGATAACTGGATATATAACATTGTGAGGAGATTATTCCTGGTGGAAATATAAACACAAACAATATTTGTGGCCCATGCACACGTATTGACATATTTATTGGCTATATCCATAAATATTAATGAATACATCACTTTAGAGCTGCAACATGTTAGTTGCAAGGAGCGGTCAAAAGCTCAAAATACCCAAAAGGAAAACAAACATCCCATAATGTCTGGCTCAAGTGACCTTTTGCGTATTTATCGTGACTATGAATCCCCAAGACGTCTAAAAAGACTGGAATGATCAGTCAATTGCTGAATTAGTTAGCTGTTAGAAAATGAATCAACAACGACTTTTAAAACTGCTTATTTATGTCACTTATGATGATCACAATGATGTGTCAAAGATACAGCATCTTAAATGTGAGGATTCTCTTTTTCTGTTTAGTGTCATTGTGAACTGAATACTAAGAATCTGGCTTTTGTCTGCACAAAACAAAATATGAAAATGTCACGTTTGGCTCAGAAATGTTTTGATGTATGAGGGCTATGAGGGATGTATGGTTTGGACTTTCGGACCAATTACTGGATATTCTGGCCGCGTAACACCAGGACGAGAAATGGAAAAACAAAGCAACAAAACAACAGGAGCCGTGGTTGCACATGGGGAGAAGAAGGGCGCAGATCACATCACAACTTGGGAGGGCGGGAGGGTGCAGTGGTGAGAAGCGAAGCAGAACTCCCTGTCTTATTTTGACTGCAGTTTGTGCTGCAATCATTTACTACAAGCAGAGAGAAGTAGAAAACAGTTCGGTTTCAGCTCCACTTCATCGCAAGGTTCATTATTAGAAGGCAGGTCAGCTTAATTTATGTATTTATGTAATATTATATTATAAACGTTAAAATTCCCTCTGCTCCTGGTGGTCTTTCAAGTGGGCATACTGCTAAAACAAACTCCATTTTAAAAGGTGGTGTTTTACAGTATGGCCATATTTTTTTCACAATAAAAGCTTAAGTTACACAATCACTAAGACTCTTTTCTGATTTACTATGATCTGTAGGCATAGTTGGTACAAATGTCATATACTGAGTAAAATCATTAACTAACCTGTGATGAAGCATACATGTACAGACGTGCACTACGCATATTGACTGGTTCTGCACTACAAGTGCTTGTCACCCCACAACAGGAAAGTGACATGTGGTTCAGAACACTGAGCAGACAGTGGTTCTGGTATCAGTATAAGAACAACCCTTGTATTTACAGAGTGTTTCAAAGCGCAGGAATCAATAATAGAATGTTTAATGATAATTACATTTTAAAATGAAATCAATGACCCAGTGTGTGGATTGCGCAAAGCCTCAGTGAAAGCAAGACCTTCTATTGCTCTGTTTATGTGTGAATTGTTTCAAAAATGAAGCCAGCCCCTATTAAATGTGTATTTTCAATTACATAATTTATTTAGAAATAATTTATTGGGGGGGGACAACTTCATGTTGTTTTTAGAGAGGAGATGGATCTACACAAATTTCAGCAAAAACTGAAATATAAAAGCTTATCAAAAGTCGTATTAATGAGCTATTGTATTGGGTTACATTATATCACAGGTTATTGTACAACCTTTTGCTGTTACAGTGTTCACCTTCTGTAGAAGAGCTATGAGTTCATATATTTCCTCAGGAAACATGTGCCTCTCAGTGGAGCTGCAAAGAAAATATGAGCAGGTGAACATGTCGGGGATGCACAGCTCCTCTCTCTGCTTTGGTCTCTACAAGTGCAGCAGCAAAAACTCCTCACTAAACAGCAAAAGCAAACAGGAGAGAACAAATACATCTTTGCTCTCTGTAAACATTAAGACAAATACAAAGGCAGACAAACAGAGTTGAACAAACTGGGTATGACAACAAACAAGTTGGCCAAATAACGTCAAATACAGAGCAAAAGAAATAAAGGGCAGGGAACAAACAAGGGTGAGCCACACCAGCCAGAAAATGGAGTTCAATTTTTATTCTGCACAGCCACTAATGCAAATAATGTGTCTCATACAAATTCCAGACATATAAATGCAGGGAAATTGAGGAAATAAATAAATAAATGGGGGAATAAATTGAGAACAGGGCTGGGCACAGAAAAACTTCAAAATGAAGGAAGAACTGAGGGAAATCGGAGCACAAATATCTGGAGTCGGGTTGAATTAGAGTAAACATGTTCTTTTTTTCCCCAAGAATACCTAATCACATCATAGTGTCCCTTCACGAGTGGGGCTTTGTTTCCTCATGAGAAATGAAATCTATTGAGCTGAAATGATTATTTTTTTAAATTTCTTTTCTTTATGCAATTACAAATATGACACATATCAATATCCAAAGACATGTTTTTGAAATAGAGAAAATGAAAAGAAATGATCTTATTATTAAATGAGAACTGATGGATATGCAACGTGTTCTTTGTACATGATCATATTTTCACAGATCTACAATACCTTATTCTGTATTTGTTTCTATTTTGTCTATATACATATATATGTATGTATGTACATATATGTATATGTAAATATATTTGATTTGATCTCATCTTTTATACTGTAACTTTCAACTCTGGTGAAGAGAATCATAAGGTTTGTCGTTCAACACTTTACTAGAACATAATTGCACCCGAAATATGATTATTTAATGATCTCATGAATTTATATTTGAAGTGTTCGCCTTTGGAAATGAACTCCTTGTCTTATTTGAGCTTGTCCTTTTCTGACTTGTGTTTTTGTTGTTAGATGAGTACCACGCGGTGCAATCTGATGCATCATGGCGACTCTGTATAGATGAGCAGCAGTCTGAAGAAGAGCCGATAGCTCGAAACGTCACGCCAATAAATTATTCAAACGGGAGCACCTTTGGTGTGCGCAGCTTTTCTTTTCTTTTTGTTTAATATTTTGTGATCCATCGCCCAGCCCACTGGGCTTAGGGATGTGCGTGCTTTTTCCATATTGCTTTTCATGTTTTTGTAATACTAAATATTCAGTATCTATGTAAGAAGATGCCAACATGACAAGTGGATATTAGTTAATGACAAAAGTTTAATACTGTCAATATTATAATTTTATTTATTACTTATTCAATTTGGTGATTGGAGTTTTTCCTTGCATGCTACCCCAGTACAAAACAGGTTGTAATACCCTGTGGATCTAACATCTAACAACAGGTAGTAGCTGAGCATCATGATGGCACACTGTTGTTCCCATCACAGGGGGTAGTACCACCTGAAGTGGTCAGAAGATAAACTGAAGGGCTTATGAGACAGGAAAGGAAAGAAGTCAAAGTTAAGTCACAGAAAGTTTTTGTCCTTGATGAGGGATGAGTGGGTATGAAATGGTATGAAAATTTAATATCACCATTTTAGTAACCAAAATGATCACAGTTGAGTATTGTCACGGCATTGCTTAAATGTGCTGAAAATGTTATAAGGTACTGATACAGAGACTGAAATCAGTTCACAGTATTATATTGAAAACAATAAATAAACTTAGAAGTACTATGCACTTTTTGTTTGCATAAACATTAAATAATATCGTAGCAAGTGCTGTAAACTAATAAAAACTATGTAATAAGTTTCCATGTTACATGATGCCCGTGCAGCAGCGAGACTGTTGCGAACTTTGGACAATGTTGGACAGTATTTACAGTGAGTTGTTCAAAGCCCTGCAATCAAATGTAGTTTTAAACCAGAATACATTCTGTTATCTCAGGGTCAGGCCTAGGGAAGCCCATTCAGTTTTAACAACAATATTTACTTCCTAGAATATAACTGTGATATATACTCCAGACAGTACCATAATTTTGTGCTATTTTTCGAGTAACTGCTGGGAATTTTACCACAGTTTATTCTGAAACTGGTGACAACTTCAGTGACAAGGGGTGCTAAATAGATACGGTCACATTTTAAGGGGTCTAAAGACAAATGTGCCAACTAGTTTGGTTGATAGAGAAACCAAATCTCAACAAACTGTTTCAAGATTCACTACGAACAATGCCTGCAAACGTTCACTATGCTTGTAAAAGACCCTGCTGAGGGATTTCTAGTCTGAGCTGTTAAGACTGTGCAGAGCCTACATGGCTGTACATGAGGGAAAACTGTGTATTTTGCATCTTGCAGTATTGCATAAGCCAAGCCATCATCCCACCTAAGACTGCATCAAAGTCAAAGATGCCTTGAAAAATATGTACATTGAGCACCTAAACAACACATCCCACTCCTCCTCGGTGCACCCCCTGCAGTGGTTGACATAGAGTCACACGTTCTATCTCAGCATCCTCATTGCACAGACGGATTTCCACACATTCTATTTCAAAATGAGAACTGCAGAGGAATTAAGCTGGACCTGTTTCCGGGATCCTGACATATTATCTCCCATGAATTTTGCCACCAAACATCGAGACATATTTAAATTATTTCTCAGTTATAAATGTTCTATAAATGTTACCTACCACGGCGTTAAGATAGTTCCCACAGAATAAACAAAAACCAGGAGCATTTTGATTTTATACAGGGATAGTATTGGCACCGCAGCAATGTATACTCCTGTACTCCCTTTCCTTTATTCCCGTAATTGTTGAAACCAGACCAGGCTTTTATTTATAGCAAAAGTATAAAGAAAATCAATGTAGCAAATGGACCCATCTCTTTCATTTATAAACTCTCCATGTAGTCCTATCTGTGGAACAATTTGTCACCACCAAATGCCTCTGTAGCACCTATCAATAAACCATCCATTGTCACACGCTGTGCCATGTTATTAAGACCCATCTTCATGGTAATCTCTCAAAGACATCATTGATGGGGGTGCTCTGTATTTCTTTACAGTCTGGCCTGTGGGAGACATCCTACAGCGAATGAGAGAAAGCTCTCCCACCTCACTCTAAATCTCTTCCTTGTGCCCGAGATAAGGGTAGAATTGAGTTATTGAGCAGACAGTTTAAGATATAAGCTCTCGCTAAAGGGCCGCTCAAAAGAGTCACAATAAGAAGAGATTGAATGTTTTTTCTTTACAAGGGGCCCTGTTTCATCTTCACCATTTGTCTCCCGCACTGCTCTGATTAACCCGCGGTGGAAAGGCCACAGTCGGAGATAGAAGCATGTGCTATACTACTACAGCTAGCACTGACTGAAACAGCATAAATGGTAAGGTTATGATCTGTCCTGACTTTATTTCTGTGTCCAGTGTGCTTTTATTTTTATTAGAGCTGCAACTGATTATTAAACTAATTGCCTACAATCCTGATAATTGATTAATAGGTTTGATTATTTTTTTAAGAAAGAAAGTCAAAATTCTCTGATTCCAGCTCCTTGAATGTGAATATTTTCTAGTTTCTTATTCTTAAACTGAATATCTTTGGGTTGTGGGCAGAACAAAACATTTGAGGATGTCATCTTGGGCTTTGGGAAACACTGATCAACAATTTTCACCATCTTTTGACATTTTATAGACAAACAACTATTAATTGAGAGAATAATCGACCAATTAATCAACAATGAAATAACTGTTAGTTATAGCCCTAATTTTTATCTTTGCCAGGTGAAGCCAGGGGAAAACCATACGGCATGATCAGTTTTGTGTGTGCGTGTGTATGCCTGACTGCCACTGTGCTCCTTGTCCACAGCTAATCTCACATTAGCTGTGGACCAATCAGTTTTTTGTGCACTTTCATTACTGTGTGCTGAAGGACCCCTGTGATTCACAATTTTTTTTAAAAACCTTGAAAATCCTGTTTTTATGCTTCCTTGCCGGTGACAGCCAGACCAGAGTCATTATGTCTGTGGGTCATCCCATTATTGTGAAAGTGATGTCTCGAGAACACCTTGAGAGAATTTCTTCAAAATTGGCCTACATGTTCACTCCGACTCAAGAATTAACTGATTAGATTTCGGTGGTCAAAGATCACTGTAACCTCATGTCCATCCCACTCTAATGAAGGCAATATTACAGGAATGCTCGGAGGGAATTTCTTAAAAACTGGCAAAAAGGTCCAATAGGATTCAAGGTCACTGTGGCCCCACAAAACACGCTTTTGGCCAAAACTCAAGAATTCATACAATAAAAAAAAAAAATTAAAAATAATGTTGGTAAGGTACTAGCAATGCTTTAGAGTTACATGTTACATACATGTAATTGTAATCTGTTACAGTTCCTGAGAAAATATATGTAATTCAATTATAGTTACTAATCAAAATATTGGTGGATTACAAATGGGGCTATATTCAAATATTTTTTTGGGTTTCCTGGTGGAGCTCTGCAATCTACCGAGTGTACTCCTTTAGTTTTATGTTTAATTTGACTGGCACCTGGTGCATACCCCTATTAGCTACAGTACACTGATGCAGGGGCCTGATTAGATAATGTAAACACCTCATGGTATAGGGCATTAAACAGCCTTAATGACAATTACAAACACTGCTGCAAAGGTGGGTCATATTTGGTTCAATGTCAATTAGCAGTGCTTGTCAGCTATAAAGAAGAGTTGGCAATCAAGCACTGTGGTATGTGAGATTTCTACGCAACACCAGACACACTCAAGGAGGCCAGATGATCTGTTCTTACACTGCAGGAGCATCAGCTGCAGAAACTGCTGGGATAAATTATTAAATGTCGAGGAGAGCAGAGTCAAAAATCATGTCCACATATGCCAAACACCATCAACATGGCTGTACAGTTAAAACTAAAAACATAATTTTAGACTTGTACATATGCAGTAGGGGGTTGACAAATACTGTTAAATGGTAATGCTCTGGTAATGCCATTTTTCATTCATTCAATATTCAATACCAGGGCTGAAACTAATGATAATTCCCACCATCATGGTTCCATTTGTCCCAAGTCGATTTTTACTTTCCCCTCTACAAATTGCTTTAGTAGTGGTTATTAAATAACAACAAAGGCATGTTATGCTTAGTCTATAAAATTTCAGAAAATACTGAAATACTGTCCCTCCCAGTTTCTAATGTCCAAGGTGATGCCTTTAAATATCTTGTTTTGTTAGTCCAAAACCCAACGATATTCAGTTCAATACTATAATAAACAAAGTGGGAAATGTCGATATCAGAGAGGCTGAAAACAGCATTTTCTGGCATCCTACATGGAAAATTACTTTAACAATTCATCAGTTATGAAAACAGTTTGATAGTTTGATTCTCTTTTTTCATCAGTGTACAGATTTACTTGCCCAACATGGCATTATACTTGTCCTGGGCAGGTGAACAATCGTTGTTGTTGATTCTTGATCCAAGATAACGTCTTCAAAGTGCTAATTTTATCTAGCAGTCCAAAACCCAAATGTATTAAATTTCCTATCATAGATGACTACAAAAAACAGCTAATATTAATATTTTAATTTTGGGGATTTTTACTTAAAATGTGATTAATCAGTTATCAAAATTATTGTCAATCTTTCATCACTGAACTAAATTTTAAATCTCATTAGGTACAGTGCAAATCAAAGTATATACTAAGTTTATTTGTTTTCCCAGTTTGGATATATGCATTGTAATGTATAGTGTAGTCAACTATCCATAATACGTGCTGCAGTGTCTTTCTGCACTGAGTGTTAAGTGCTGTTGACCTTGTACCATTCCAGTAACCACTGACAGTCTGGTCAGTGCCTGTTTCAACCAAAGTTGCAATTGACAGACATTCATTGCTCATGGTGGCTGACTGGATTCTGATTTATAACAGTAGACCACAGTGTTGAATACCAACTCAATATTTAGAAAAAAGGCACAGTTTGCATTTGCAAAATGTCCCAAACTGAATTATGCTTTGACTAAATTTTCATACAGATGAAGTAGTGCAGATTTTATGAATTAGTTTAATAAAGTAGCACAGAATAGTCACAGAAATATAGTACGACCTGCATTTCAAATATAAATTTCCATTCAGTTCAGTGTGAATAAAAACATAATCACTGCTTTTAAGCTCAATCTTCAGCAGTAACGGCATCCTCAATTTAGTAACCATTGTACAATATGTCAAGTAATGAACTTACATAATGATTAGATGAGAATTAAAATGTATTTATAATCAAGAGGCAGGCGACAAAAGGTCTCTTTGGTACTCCAGTCACTCACAGACACAAGGTAATAGCAGTCTAAATGCACTGACTTCCCAAAAAAGGCTAGAAAGGCCAGGTTAAGCGCATCTGAAATTCATAGAGAGAGCCAACAATGGAAAGAGATTGAAAAAAAAAAAAAGCGTGTGCACGAATCACATTTAGCCAAAAAAAAATGAGAGAGAGGAAAAAAGGCCTGGCAGGTGTGAAAACGGCCTTCTGTAGTGAAGATGAAGATGACAGAACAGGGTGATGCTGGCTCTGGTAGATGGGTTATGCCTTGAAGTGTTACAGTCAAAGGATGATGGAAACTCACATCCACCATTTTCACCATCCATAAACATGAATGTGGAGAGAGGAATTTAGATCACAGCTTGCTTTTTTAAGATTATTAGAAGTGCTTAATAAAGACAGGAAAGAGGTTATTCTCACAATGGTCTGGTCATGAATCTGAATGCTTCCTTAAGACTAAGTGGAAGTATGATGAATTAATAGTTTTAAGCCCTATATATGTCATTAAAGTTAATAAATGACTAATATTTGAAACAGCTAGTTCCACTGGACAAAATTTAAACTAATTATCTAATACAGGGTGTTGAGGCACATTTATAGCCTGTTAATACCTGGTATTAATATGCAGCACAAGTGAACAACTCTAAAAGCATTTTTACAATGCTTTTCCACGTGTCTCAAGTGATTACTTGTAATCAGGTCTCACTTCCCTGCTCTACATGCAAATAAGCACACAGCTACATCATTTCTGTTTGTAAAGACAAAATGCGTTGTTTGTAGCCCGCATCCCAACAGTTGTAGCAAACACACTTTTTGAACAAAGAGAGAAATAGGTATACCATTAGTCGAACTGCAACAGTTGATCGATTAATTGATTAGTTGTCAGCTATTAAATTAATTTCCAGCTATTTTAAGTGAGCAATGTTTAAGAAAAAAAGTCCAAATTCCCTGATTCCTGCTTTTTAATTGTGAATATTTTCTGGTTTCTTTACACATCTGACAATAAACTGAATCTTAGTGGACAAAACATTTGACACGAGGAATTTAAGGATGTCATCTTGGGCTTTGAAACTGATCCACATTTTCTGACATTTTATAGACCGACCAACTAATTGATCAGCCAAGGAAATAATCAAATTTAATCCTTTTTTGCAGCCCTAAACATTAGCTGAATTTATAAGACAAATCAACTATTTAACAATTTGTCGCAGCTAGCTTTTCACAAAGTTTATGAAGTTTCTTCTATCTCAGCAACTCACAAAACTGGATGTTTTTTTTAACTCTCAGTGGAACCAAGAGAACCACAGTTTTCTGGTTAAGTGACAACTGAAGTTCAGTGAAAAATGCAAGGACACAAGAAGAGGAAGGAGACAATAATGTCATGCTTAATACTTAACACAAAACCAGCAAGACAAGCTATCATGTATACAAGACAACCTTTGTATTTCTGCCATTCTTGCACACACATTAGTAAATGCTCTTGGCCTAGTGTGTTATCAGTATAACATCAGACTTTACTAGACAAATCTTAAACTGTCTACAAGAGAAAAGAGTGAATTTTGCTTTTTTTTTTAACTTTTAGGATTCAGCTGGTGTAATTCTACCTTTCACTGTCAACATATACCTAAAACTACCAAAATGCTCACATAATTTTAAAAGGGTTCCTTTCTGAATAATCAAAAATCCATTTAAAGCAGCTGGCGGATACATATTGCTACTTTGACAAATGCAACCTAACATTCTATTCATGGCTATTATGATAATTATAGCGGTTGTAACAAAAGCTGTTCCATTCTTCAGTACTCAGTATTCAGTTTCTTCTACTCGCAAAAAGTGAGAAAAATTGCACAGGGACAGGAGAAGTGAATTTAACAAGACAAATTAGCTGCATGATTAAGACATCTAATGACTGATTTCACATTAATGTGCCTTGTTTGTGAAAAAAGGAAGTCTGTTTACTTCAAGATAACAATGGCATCTGAAGGTAGAAAATACATCAGTGACTGTGAAATTTTCAAAAAGAAACAATGAAACAGGAAAAAAGGGAAAATTACACAGGTGTTATCTGTATATATAATTATCCTTTATAAATAAAGTACTAGTTAACTTTCATTAAAGCAACAAAATAAAAAGGAATGAAATATACTGCTGCTCACACGAAGATAGCGTTCTGTTTTTTGTTTTTTTTTTGCTCAGAAGATAAAAGAAGCAGAAGAAGATAACATTGCCTTTATAAATCTTAGGAACAGCTAGGGGAAATTTGAAATGCATTTACTTTTGAAACCTCATAACTTTTTCCCCCAGGATGTGTATTTTTTAGGCTTTGAAAACCCTGGAAATTCACATCTCGCTTCTTGAACTTTTGTCCCAGAGCACTCGGGTTAGAAAATTTTCATGTAATGCAAGGAATCTCCATTACAACACTTCACACGACACAGCATGACACAGTAAACCCGTGGCAAGGGTTTGACTGTGTGAAAAGAATAATGATGTTGATTTGCAGACAGGGCGCGTAAATCACATAGTAATTTTGTTAAGCAAAAAATTACGCTGACTTTACTCTTTATGCCGTCACTCACAATTCCCTTTTAACTAGATTCTGAAATAAGAACACTGACATTTAATTTTTTTTTTGTTTTTTTTGTGCATGAAGTGTGAACAGGAAAAGAAGAGCAACAACAACATCAAAATAATATAGGGACCTGTCACACAAAGGCTTAGCCAGCTTCATTAGACTTAACATAGGTTAACCTGAATAACCAGTCTAACAGTGCTTGTTATGTGCTCTTTCAGCTTCATGAATGTTCCAATCAAGGTATGATGGCATTCACATTGTAGGGGTGTAATTTGTAATAAATAGGCAGTCACCTGCAACATGGACAGCTCCAGATAAGGTAGTTCAAGATAAGGTGAAAAACTGTGTAAGGCTGCAACTAACAATCATTTTCACTGTCAATTAATCTGTCAATTATTTTCTGATTAACTGATTAGTTGTTTGCTCCACACTGTATTTGTCTACGCCCTCAAATATCTCGTTTGGTCCACAACCAAAAGATATTCAGTTCAGGGGTAAATAAAACAGAAAATATTCACATTTAAGAAGAAGGAATCAGAAAATTTTGTCTCGCACACTGCAGTTCTAGGATGATTTTCTATTCATGATGTCGACCTAGAAAAAAAATTGCACATACTTTATCCTTAACCTTTTTTTTTTTGGCAATTAAGGTTACAACCTGATATAGGAAAAAAGACATTATAGATGAAGCCAACTCAGCTCCTAAGTTGATGTTTCTATCCTAACTTGAGACATCCTAAGTTCCTCTCAATTCTAACTTCCCAAAATCTTAAATAAACTACAGGTAATGTTCACTAACCTGTAAGACGTGGGAGACTGTGTCTGCTGTCTTAGCCCACTCTTCTACCAACACCTCTGATTCATTTGTATGTTTCAAATTATATTTCATTATATTGAAGTAAGAAAAAAACAGTGGTTACAAAGTTGTGTTAGTTGCATTACTTTAAGTGTTTTTTGTGTACTTGTACCTTTATGAGTAGATTTTACTCATACATAAGTATGCATTTCACTATGTAATCTACTTAGTTACTTCTAAAATGATAATTGAGTACTGATTACAATTTGAATCTTTCATCTGTGTCTTTGCAGCCATAAGGCTATCTGACCACAAACGTGTCAAGAAGAACCAGAAGATGCTGACAATAAAACCAAAAATGCAGCAGCAGGCACAGGTTTGGAGAGGTATTAGCTAACATTAGCCAGCATAAGCTGCTGGACATACCAAACCAAATAAGGCTGTAGCAGTAAAACGCAGTTTTAACTTTAAATCTGATTGACATTTAGCCATTGTTCTATCAGCTCTTTGGTTGTTTTAACTGCACAGTTTTCTAATACAGGATGAGGCCGTTTAGCAGACAGCAAAGGCTCTGTGACTGTAGCTTTTGGTCAGGTCTTCACCCTGTCCTTTTTTTAAAAGAAATGTATATCTTAAATAACAGTCTAAACTTTAAAAATAATAATTTTCTCCTCCACTGGCTGCTAGCTAACATTAACAAAATAAAGTGTCAAAAAAAAAAAACTACACTCTGGAGTAGTTGAAGTATAAAAGCTATAACTAGTATATGAAGTATAAATTATTGAGCATTTTTAAGGAGCTGTTAAATGTGACTGTTACATCCAGGGCCGGCACTTACAATCATAACCAATTACTCAGTTTATGCAAATCCAATACTATATAATACAATACCATTTTAAGAATAGGTGAAAACAAGACATTTATGTTGCATGCAAAAAACTGCACAGGAGTCTAGGAACCTTTTGGAAATATAGACAATTCTTTTTTGTTGCTCTTACAAAAATTTTGCCTAATCTGGAACATAGTTTAGCCCCCTTTCCAACAAGTTAGAAAAAGAATGTCATGGCTGAAAGGGATGCCTCAGGTCTTTTAGTTTCATATGGTTTGAATATTTATTTAAAAAACTTTAAAACTGAGCCCACTACCACCACTAAAGGACAGTACTGCTGGCCATGTACGAGGACGTCCCTGTGGAGTTTATTAATGCAGTAGGTAGAGCTGTGAGAGTCTGTTTTGGTGCCCCCTTTGGCACTTGATGCCCTACGCATAGCATGAGATGCGCGTGTACATATCGGCGACCCTGGTTCAATGTAGCCTAAGGCTAATCATTATAAACTCAGAAAATACACAGGTGCAATAATGACAAGTCATCCTGCAGACAGCTCTCTATTAATGAATTAAATCTCCAGATCATTATACTGGTTCTAAGTTTAATTTGAATGCAGCATCTGTCCATTTTGGACTACTATTGGAACACGCCTCCAGACAGATGATTAGCCAGTAGCCAGGACTTAACAGGTTCTGGAAGAGTAACAGGTTACTGTGGTTACGTCAAATGAAAGTGAGTTCATGAATCAGTTCAACAAGTTCAGCACAAAGTTAGCTCACTGACCCATTAACGTTGTTTATAAAACGGGCCTCAGTCTTCCTGTAATTCTAGTTGAAGTGAACAAGAAGACCATTTGAAGTGAAGAAATATTAAGAGAGATACACGGATCTTTGCCCAGCAGATACACTGCAGATGAACTATCTATGACCGTGGAAAGATCCCAGGGGAGCTGTCCAAGGTCCTGAGGAGAACACAACACAGAGTGGAGCTGTCCACAGTGCTGACTGCTTCTCTCTGCTTTGGCTTTGCAACATTAGTCAGAACAGACAACTCCATAGACATCACCGCTTTTCAGACAGTCCTCACCCTCCTTTGTTTGTCTGCCACATCCCACTCACTATACCAGTCAAACTGTGCTTTGACAAGGATGTGCGCAGAATGCTTTGAAAAATCCTAAAATCCCCCAGTCGATTATAATTGCATGCTACCAATGCTCAGTGCTTTTTCTGACTGAATTGTGTCCGATATTTCCATCATTCCAGCACACAGAAATTTTATCAAACCACTTCATGAGATTCTGTTATGTGTCACAGGAAAATGTGTATCATTACAATGACATTATAACAATGTATGATTATAATGTCAAGTCATGTGCTAAGGTGCTGCTGAGCGTGAAAGCTGTGCAGAGATTACACTGTTAACCAAAGCAGTTCCTCAGCTCTGCATACATATTCATGAACCTACTGTCAGAAACATCACATTCACTTAACGTCAACAAGTAAATATAAATCTGTGAATATGCTCAATACTCTTTAAGATTTTAGAGCTCTGGAGCTAGGCTGTTCTCTATAGATACACTCACTGACTGTAAACATTACATAAGGGTAAGGATTTATATACATATATAAATATATATATATTAAATGTGTTCCAGCAGTGATGCTCTTCAAAATCCTTCCGTCACACAGTTAGAGTGCGTACTTTTGTACATTATGTACTGGAACGCAGCTCAGTAGAGCCACAACACTTCCTCATTATATTATTGAAGAGCCCCGCTGCAGGCAGCAGATGCTGAGGGGAGAGTGGAAATCATTCATTTTTCCAGTTCATATATTACCAGCACTCCTGGAGATTCAAACCAGCAACTTTGTGGTGAGGAAAAATGATGAGGATTTTTCCTCCAGTCAATGTTTGACTGCTTCAATATTTCTATGTAGGCCTAATAGGCTTTTGGGTTGTCACAAAACATTTTGATACAATGCTATAAAAAACAATATTTAACACCTCTTTTGGTGCCACAGCAAATAGAAAACAAAGTCCGAGGCACACAAAATAGGACAGTTGTTTCTTTAATCTAAATGAACTGTACCTGCACACAGTGCTGGTACAGTAAAAAGTCACTGAACACTTATTTTGCTATGATGCAAGCCAGGACGGTAAAGACTGAACTGAAGTCTTGGGTAAACACTTACATCATTTGTTTTTAGCTTCAGTACTTTCAACACTATCAAATGTTAATATTGTACTGCTTTTAAACATTTGGTATTGGAAAAGTATTGGAGTAGCAATACTGTTGAGAACCTTAGTTAGCTTAGGGTCATGAAACACAAAACACATAATGATATAATGATTACGATTATCACAGCACAGTATGTCTGTGCAATAAACACTGAATAATGGCAATAAGAAAATTGTTCAATAAAATGTTCTAGTTTCATTAAATGCATTAAATGCAAACCACCATGAAATTATACACTGGTGGTGTTAATGATTAATGATGAATTGCCATTAAGGATTTAACTTGATTAAAAATGTATTAACAAATAATGTATGCTTTTGTGTATTATTTCTCCAGAGTGCACAGGTTTCCTCACGATTTGGTTTGGTGTGCCTTGTTAGTCTAGAAACGGTATAAACTGAGCTCCGTTTGACACTGAATAAGAACAGGTGGACAAGAGCAGGTGTTCAAGCAAGAGCTTTATTGTTTAATATTAAGTTTGTGTAAATTGTTTTTGTCTTATGAATGAATGTTTCACATAACTACAGTGTTGCTAGAATTGTTTAAATAAATATTAAACAGAGAAAAACATGCATTATCTATTATATAAATTATTTACGATTTATAGATTAATTGATTGTTAACATGTTTAACTATCAGTTAAGGAAAATGCACAAAAATTGCAACCCACCATGGGAGCTCAAACTGCCTATCAAGTCCCTTGATGATGGAGCATCATGTGTAGTGTTCAGCTGCACGATCAGTATGTGACAGAACAACAGACACAGCGTGGGGTGAGAAAATGAGTGCAGACAGTGAAGAAATTGTTAATAAAAAAAAGGATAAAACTAGCTTGCCAGTATGGCATCTTTTTGTTTGCTTGATTTTGAAGTCTATTAAGTTACCTGTGTGCCTTGATGAATGCTGTGATTAAATTATAAACTTTTTTCTTTTTTTTTTATTAAATGTTTTTTCTACTTGTCGTTCTTAAAAGTAGGTAATTTAAAATGATCAATAATTACTGACATCAACTAAAATGAAAAATTATTGTGCTAAATTTTTCAGCTATATTAATCGATCCTTACAATACAGGGGTTATGATTCAATATATTGTGATATATTACGGTACTGTTAGCAAGGTAATATATGGAACTTTTTAACAAAAGATTTAATGGTATAAAGAACACACTGCCATATGTATAAAATCTGAGTGAAAAAAATCGCCAACCATTATGATGATGAATTAAATGGTTTGAGTAATTTTTTTAAGAAAAAAAAAAGAATAAAATCTCTGATTCCAGTTTCTTAAATGTGAATATTTTCTGGTTTCTTGACTCCTTTTGTATACTCCGAGAGTAAACTGAATATTTGGGTTGTGGACAAAACAAGACATTAGAGGACTTCATCTTGGGCTTTGAGAAGCACTGACAGACATTTTTTCACTTTTTTTTGACATTTTATAGACAAAATAACTAATTAATTGAAAAAAATATATCAACAGATTAACAGACAATCAAAATAATCATTACAGTGTTTTAAAAAACTAAACAGTATCATAGAACATAATATCGCAAAATGCAAGTGTTTGGAAATTTTCTTATATGCCTAATAGTGATATGCTTGATCATTTTACAAAAAACAGGATAATCTCTCCAACTGTCTTTTGAATGGAAAAAGAACAGTGCAGATGTTGAATAAAATTCATCCTTGAATAAGTTCTCTCATCACTCTGCTATCCCAGTCTAGTACATAAAGATATGCTTTGCTCAGGCTATAAAGGAAGAAGGAATTATCTATGCAAGCTATGAATCATTTAGTCCGACATATATACAGTATTTACCACAACCATTCATGTTTTCTGTCTGTGCTTCAGTGTTTCAAGTTGGCGTTCTGTGTGTCAAATTAATCTGTGACTTCTATTTCCAGATCCTGTGTTTATGCCAAAGGCAGTATTAAAAAAAGAAAATCTCAAGAGGGATTTACCATGAAGAAAAAAAAGTCTTTAAAATAGATTTAAGGATACTGATGTAATAAGCTCAGCTGTAAAGTGCAAGTATTCCATAAAATAATACTGGTTTTACTGGTATAAAAGCACTACAGTATGTTCGACTTGAACAGAGGGAGATGGATTTTAATTGCCTCTACCTTCCTCCATGTTCAATGTGTGACAGGTTGCTGTAATGACAGCAGGGAGGTCAGTGTGATTTCTGGGGTGTGCTAGTTTGGCAGTGGTAGCCAGTGTGGACCTCTGGTTACTGTTCTCCATAGTGATGTGAGCAGTAGCCCTTTGCAACCTCATGGTAATCATTTTTACAGCCTTTGCTTAATCAAAATGTCACATCCACTGTAGCAATATACAGCGGAGTTCTCTGCAAATTAAAAAGGAATTAGGCTGGCAGATGTGGCCTTAATGGCTTAATCATGCCTTTACGTTCGTTCCAGTAAAGTGTAGCCGCAGATGAATATTGTTTCAACACTCACATCCGAGAGTAACGCCTAAAAAACAATTTGAAATGTAAATTTGGAGACAGCTGCTCTGGTTATGTCGAAACTGGCCCATGAAACATCAGCATCTGACAAGTCGGAAAATGGAGCATATCCTAATGCAGGAGCCAGACAGTAGGTAAACATACCCATTAAATTCAGTAAAATTACCAGGCACACTGGTTAACTACTCTGTTGGCCTCCCTTCACAGCTGCAACCATACTGTATGCCATTTTACAGCAGTGCTTCATAGTTTAGAGTTAAAACATTCTGAACATTCAGTATCTCTATGGTATGTCTTACGCTGCTCCTTTGAAACATGTGAGCTACCGCAGGCACTTATTGTCTTCCACTGTATGTTTGTATTATGTATCTAGAATGGTCTGGGCGGGGGAACTCCACTGCTTCAATACTATCATGTATGCCTCGACGTTCAATACCTAATTCCAAAACCTTACGAGTAAATCTCCAAGTTGTGGTTTATTTTTTTTATATCCCAGATTATTGTAGACTGAAGAAATGGACTGCCACCTCACTCATGGTGTAACAAACATCATCCATTATTATGCAAATAAGGACTGTCTCTCAGCCAATCAACTGAGAGACGGCGTACAAAAGTTATACACTATACAAAAGTTTTTATTATACAATTTGAAAAGTTTTTATTATACAATTTGAATAATCAATTTTGAATCAAGTAATGCTGTATGCTTGCCCTTGCTCAATTTTAGCAATAAATATATCCACTGCAGAAAGCGTCGTTGTGGACATTGAATTTGAATCATCTCTAAAGGTAGTAATTATTAGGTGTAGTGTGTTTAACAACTTTTTAGGGTTCTAATCGGTTATTCTAGCCCAATTGAAATTAAACAGATCCTTGGGGCTTATTTTCCTAGCCACTAAATACTATCCTAGCAACCATACCAAGTGCCATGATCAATGAGAGGAGAGCTGCCGTTAACAGGCATGGCTAGTGTGGTATCTGACTCTAGGGCTATTCGGTCAGGTGCTGTGCTAGAGCAAGCAGGGTAGGCGTCCGGAAGAAGGCAGTTAGAACTAGGCGTGTCTCCTCACCACCAGCTTAAACAGTCCTCTGTTTAGACCTGATCGGATAATACTCAGAGGCCAGAGGATCGGACCCTTTAAACGGAGAGCTGGTCCAGTACCTCCTGTACAGGGGTAACTCGGGATCTAACAACCCCGTTATGTAAGTTACATAACACAAACTACACAAATTTTCCAGATTGAGATCAGCAATTATCCAAATTCAGATATCGGCTCTGAACTGGAAAAAAGTGGATCATGCATGTCTATTAAATACAATAATTCTGACCATTCTGATCATCTGTACCATAAGAAAGAGCAGTTTTAAAATATGTAACATAAAATATATAAACTTATATTGGGATATGGGTAAAATAGTAGGAAAGAATACTGTATTTTTTCAGTTTTTGTGTATGATACATACTTTTCTTCCTTTCTCAAGACTCCACACTGCCCTCCCCTGTCCTCCTCTACTGTCCATTGTGCAGCATCATCAAGGTTGGTGAACACAATTCTGAATTCTGAACCCTTTGTTTGTCATTCTATCCTCTTTGCTATAAAATAAAAACTGCATGTGGATTAGGGATGCGCGCGATTAGTCAACTATACGATTCAACGACCCCTCCCTCGCTAGTCAGCACCAGAAATACTAGTCGTTTACACTATTTATCAATATTTCAGTCATGCACAATGCCAGTTATCTGTCACCTCTTAAGATTTCATGCAGCCACCCGCCACTAGTCGGGGCTGCAGCACTGTAAGACGGCAGCCTCTCTCGCCCAGCGTGTACGCCCCGATCACCTAGGCAACCCCGGATGTTTATATCAGCAAAGTCGGACAGATGACAGCTCGTAAAACCAGCGCGGTTTGGCAGTGTTTTAATCTAGAAAATGTAAATAATGCTGAATGTAGACTAACATTTTTTTAGACAGGCCATTTTTATAGACTTGCTTTTATGTGATGTTGTCTCTCTTTAATATCTTTTATATTTTCATGTTATGATCTGTTCTATGTTATCTCTGCCCTCTCTATTTCAATATATTTAAATTTATTCTTAGTGTCTTGTTTTTCTAGTTTTACTGTTCATATCTCTCTTACTGTGTTGTGTTGTTTTCTATGTTTTAGTGTCTCTGTTTGTGTCTTGACTCCTGGGTATTCTGCTGTTGTGCCCTTCTGCTTTGTCTGTCAAAGCACTTTGGAAACAGTTTTTAAAAGGTGCTATATAAATGAAGTTATTATTATTATTATTAATATTATAACATAATAAGCTGATATATAATCACCCGACCGGAGAAACATGTGCCCACATTAAGCACAGACACGGATATAAACCTGCAAGTGGAGCTGCTGCTGCTGTTGCTGCTGCTAGCATTGCTAACATTAACCACACTGTGTGTAGCAGACTGGTGGCTAATGTCAGCACCGGGTCGTTTACCTGCAGACTCCGTGATCCTCTTCGGTCTGCAACGGTGAAGCATTTAGTGAGTTGCTCTAATGTTTTGTAAGTTAATGTGTACAGTTTGTATTGCATATTTAGCGCGCATAGCACACATTTCAGCAGCATTTAAAGTACGATTTGGCGATTGTTGACTGTGATTAACGGCTTCAAATGGTTCTTAATACGCACAGTATTTTCTTCCGATAGTGTTTAACATTATAAATTAATAAATTCTGCTCAATTTTAACTGCTTTCTGACTGTTTTCTTAGTGTTAGACTAGTCGACTAGTCTGAATTAAATTTTGCATTTAATTGTCAGGGAAATTAGTCGCCAGGAACATCCCTAATGTGGATACTTCCTAGGGTGCATCTTAAAATTGAGTGACAATATAGAGTGACGCAGGGAAGATGCATTTTTGTAGGTCAACCCATGAGTTAGCATCACTTTGGTTCCTTCAACAATATGATATTATGATGATTATGATAATATGATATGGTATTTACTAATGTAATCTTACTTCAGGCATCTAACCAAAAACCCACTGGCTTCAAGACGAGGGAACTAGAGGTGAAAAAAATGCTAATTTATTTCCAGGTTTCAGGATTCCTGCAGCACTCTATTGGCTAGGAAGAAGTTCAATGAAAGTCCACCATTTGTAGCTGTTTCTAATCCAACCAGGCCATATTGAGCTACTTTTTCCTGGAATACACAATAACTGACCGTTAACATCGCATACTTGGAAAAGGAATTCCATCAATATGCTCAGGTTTTATGGTACTGATTCCACCGTGCATGGGAGCCAGTGTGCAGGTTTGGAGGGAGACGAGGCAGCTTTTAAATGGATTGCACAGCCCACATTCGCAACAAATGTGTAAACATGTGATCTGCAATTTTAAACATTATTTGAGAGCTGAAAAGCAGCCTGACAGAAAAAAATGGATGATTACCATTTGTTTCATTTATGTAAATCTCATAATTTAAAGCTGCTCGCCAACCCAAAATGTTGGTATTTGACAAACTGAGGATGAGACTTTGTAATCAACTTTCCAGAATAGCTTATAGTGGCTTTGAATATTATGGGTTAATTACAGCTGCCATGTACTGGACATGTTAATCATTTGGGGATGAGCTGACATTTTTTCCTGCAGTTTTACTTATTGTTTTTCTTAATGTTGACCTACCCTCCAGTTATCTCCTCAAAACTGCTCTGTTGATCAGGGCAGCCACTTCCAAAAGCAATGGCCTCCTTCAACAGTCAAAACTGCAAACACACTTTTCTTTCCTCCCTTAGTTCCTAAACTCTGCGTGAGATTTTCATGCACTACTCTAGATTGTTCTACCTAAAGTATGTTTATCTATCCTCTCCACCACTACAGCCTTTTCCCCGGAAAGTGTAATCCTGAGAATGAATGTAGAGAGACTAAATTAAGGGACCCAATTTGAAGCGGCACCACTTCACTGATAAGCTGTACCAGTGATCTGTGAGAGCACTCAGGGTCTGCTACATTATGACAATACAGAGGAATAAAGCAGATGAAAGAGAATAGCCTGGCAAGAGCAGAAATCAGATGGGCAGAGGGAGAGGAAAAAACAATCTAAAGTCTAATTGTGTTATGCCTCACGGCAGCAAGGGAGTTCAGAGAGACACATTTTCTTTCCACACGTCGTTCAGCACAGTCCCTTTCCCGACGTGATCACATTAATTTCCAACCGGTCCCAGTCTTTCTTGCCAGATCTTGCCCGGGTGCTTTTATTGAAAAAGTGACATGAAAGGCAAATCGTCGACCAGACATTAGGTTTGACCAGAAACATGCAGTACTGGCATTTGAGGCTGGGCATTTAAGCATGTTGGCTAGATGTGTCTGACACCCTCCAAGTCATTCTGTGTCATATTTGCCCTTTGGAAAGAAAATGTCACTTTGATGCCACTAAGTATTCGGAAGCAACGTTGAGGCTGGTGATTCATTTAAGTAAGCTATTTTTTTTCCTTTTTTTTTTTTTTTTTGAAAAGAACCACTGAGGTAAGATTTGTGTTCAGACAACAAAGGGCTGCTGATGAAGCAGGCAAAATAAATCTCACAATTGTTTTCCAGTTTGATCTCTTGTCTTCAGCTGTATCTAAGCTTACAGTGGCAAACATGTTTTCAAAAAGAAGGTACTTGATTTGGCATAACTTGGTGACCAACAGCAACATAAAACCCTTAAAGGAGAAATCTGTAATATATTTACTGTAATAAATCATAAAATGACCATGACATCAGAGATTAAGGAAACATATTAAGTTGAAATACTCACTTCTCTCACAACAACAACGCTACATCCGCAGTTTTCATTTTACAGTTAAAATGAATTTTTATCAAATGAAAAAGTGTCTGTTTATAAGTCACAACAAATCATTGGTAATCTTTTAGAAGGAGATGTTAATGAAATACGTTAATAACGAGTCTGGCAGGCAGAGGGCAGGCAGTCACCGAATTCCAACTCCAGAGTTTGTATTTTCGGAGCAGTGGGCTTTTGTTTTCAGGATAACGGGCTTATCCTTTACATTAAAAGACAACTGACAGTTATGAACTGATTGACTTACTGTGTAGGACTCCTCATTGCTCCCACAGTTATCCTGCAGCCTGCATGAGCTTCCTCGAATCTTCAACCATAGTAAATTATTATTATTATCAAATCATCGTAAGGCTTTCAACCTTTTTAAATATTCCATCTGTAGCGCCAACTCACTATTTGGACTGCAATACTCATTTTCGGATGCACAACTGTTCCATCTAGCTCCTTTTAAAAGCAAATGCTTGTTACGGTTAATTTCCCTTCATCTTCACTCATGTGAGTCAAAGTAATTTGATTCCATATATAATTTATAAAATCATATTAAAACAATCATCTGTCATGATACCGTCCTCTCATGGTTTGTGCTGTGTTATCTGTCATGTCAAACCTCCATAACTGCAGCAGATGTCTACATTGGCAAAATACCATGGGAAAACATCATTTAATGTGACAGCATTAGGTTTTCACACTGTAGTGGGTGGTCAGGCTATTTGACATAGATGTCCAGAAACACAAGTAGGCCCGTTCATGCTTATAATTTCAAAAAATAGAAAAATCCCAGTGAGCAGCACCACACAACATTTTTTCTTCTTCCTACCCAGTCGCTGCAGTTCATTTTCCAAAAATGAGGACATCGAGGACAAGTCTGACTTGTATCATCTGATATCCCACAGTCCTCACCACACTAATTGCATAGTTACTAAAATCTCAGCTTAACCGTTTACCACACATGTGTTGTGATAAATTACAGGCCAGGCAATGCTGAAAATCAAATTTAGGTGCAAGTGCTGGATAACAAACGTGTTAATTATCTGTGATACATTATAAACTAGGGGTAATTGGGCTTTCACTGTCAGGGGACTCTAACACTGGAACAGATGGCACAGTGACATCAAGTCTGCAAACTCCAGTTGGGTGAAAAAGGTGACAATTGTGAGAATACAGCCCAATGCCACTTTGAGACGCACTGTTCTCAGGGTGTTACTGCTTCTGCTTGGTAAAGCAAAGCTAAATTGATGAAAGGGACAGTTCGGATGATTTCATATTGGGTTGTATAAAGTACTTCATCAGTAGTCAGTGTATTACCTACAGTAGATGCTAGTGGACATCCCAAGTTTGCAGGGTCAACAACAAAAGGTATTAAAAAAGTTTGACCAAGAAAATTTATATCAGAGTAAGTGTAAGGTTATATTTAGAATAATTCCCCTGCTTTACTTTGCCACCAAACAGCCTTTTATGAGGGGAAACAGCCTTTATATGAGCCAAATATCACTTGCTCCTTTTAGAACACTGAAGTCCCACAATAACACAAACAAACTAACTGACTGAGACAGCAGTAGACCAGCAACTCCTGTGACTGGTGAGGTATAATAACTGATTTCATCCATGGAGTTTGGTTGATTCAAAAGGAGCAATATTTGGCTTATATAACTGCCTTTTCCCATCAGAAAAGTCTGTGTAATGGCAAGATAAAGAGATGAAAATGTTCTAAGTATGGTGGAACACTAAATATTGTTCTTACTATACAGTAATCACATGCAGTCTTGTTGGCACATTCATACAGATGGTTTTTCAAACAAAGTTCAAATGTAAATGTGTAGAGAACTGCTTTATCTGCTCAGAAACAGCTTGTAGCAGCTATGTACCAACACCTCCCCACAGACACACACACACACGAGAGCCTCTCATAGTGGAGCCGTTAGCCTGACTACAACACAGGTACCCACACAGACTCTCTCAAAGGGCCATAAATGTGCTGTCAAAGCTCTAGCAGACTCCCGTCTTTCCAGCAGAGAGGCAGGAGCTTCTCATGGCTGGTTAGCTCCGACTACCAGCTACATGTCGATGCCGGTGCAATTGAGTGGTGGTCAGTCAGTCTCCCCCTTGTCCCTGGACCCTCTGAGTCACACGTCAAATAGCCACAGAGGCTACGGTTCCTACAGTTGTTTCTCCCTCACTTCAGTTTGTAAGTAAGATGCTAATTGCAGCTCTTTAAGCACTAATTTGTCCTATTTTTATCTTGAAAACCACCTTATGTTTGGATAAGCTCTATACAGATGATATTACATACAGTTTGCATCGTATGGTTGAAGCAGAATTTTACAGGAATATTGTTGGCCGCATTTATTTAGTTTTCTGATTATTCAGAGTTGACCTTTCCATCCAAACCCAACTTTACAACTGAAAAAAGGCAACATCATCTACAATTACAAGAAGATAAGAATTTATTCTGACATACCTGCTGGGCTTCCCAATGTCAGATGTCCATACACTGTTATAGAAGCAAAGAAGTCCTATCCCCAGTGTGACTCTATTCACAGGTCACTTACTCCAGGGTCTGAAAGAAAACAAAAGAAACACAAATCAGAGCGGACATGGAGAGTGAGCTCACGACTTAAACCGACTCAGCCACCACAAATGCCCAGCGATCCAGGATAAACATCCTTGAAGAAATGTCAGCCCAAGGAAGAACTTAAGCTAAGCCACACCATGGTAGTAGGTAAGAAAATACTCATATGACATATGCACAGCATCTTTCTCCTCGCCTGGTCAACTTGATCATTTTTCAGCTTAAGCAGCTGCCAGAGAACGGCTCATTACACCACCATTTGAGCTGGGGAAGACAAGTGAGAAGCATTTGCAGGGCTCATGCCATTCAGGATTGTGGGGTAGCCTTGGACAGTGAATGCCCATTACTGACTGACCGAGTGTTGAAATGCACATGAGCAACAGTTTAAAGGCAATTCAATGGAGCACGCTTAAAAACAACTGACTTTTTTAGCCACTTCGTTTCCAGAAAAGAGAATAGCCACAAATGTAGCTGCTTAGTGAGCAAACATCAGCTACTCTCCCTTAAAGAATCACTGGCTCTGCTTGATTTATCTGCAGTCGCCCATGCTTGCTGTGGCTGTGGTTTGACAGCGTTGTTCATTGATTGGGAGAGAGCAGCACGTTCAGTCAACCGTAAAACAGCCAGAATTAAACAGGTAACTGATTGCAAAGCATCCACACCATATGTGAAACACTTGTGTACTTGTTCTTGTCACTCAGTATATCTTGGGAACACGGTGCACTCATGATCTGTGAAAGTACGCTTGCCTAAGCTTGTCGTTTAGGATGCCAAAAACAACATACCAACTATAATGTGTATAAACAAGTTAATGTAATTCTCCTGAAGCGATAAAGTGCTCTTACTGTTGTGTACAAGAATATGATGTGCTTAGGGAGAAATTCAAAGAAAACATTCAAAGGAAGATATGGTGGCATGGCAATTGACTGTAAAAGCATAATATGCTGAATACAAATGAATCATAATCTATGTGCAGATCTTAAAGTAGCAAAATAATGGGTTCGTGATTAATTTCAACACATAAAATGACGGCTGGAAGGAACTTCAGTGAGTGTAAGTCAGCTGTCAGCTAAAACATTTGGTGGTCAGATCCGCTGGCCATCATCTCATCAGCTGCTGTTATTGACAACTTGGCGTGTCAGAACTTATGCCGGCAATATTCATGTTCAAAATGATGTGTTAACTGGATTTTGAAAGCTTACCAATAAAACCCATTCCTCTGACTGTTAGAGCTCTGGATGAGTAGGCAGCTCAAAATATACGATTAAACAGAAACTATTATTTCATAAACTCTTAAACTCACAAACATTACCTTAAAGAACCTTGTAGTGTTTGTGTATTGCTGTGTTGTTTTTTTCCCCATCACTGCACACCATATATGACCTTCATGAATCATACAGGGGAGCAGCAAAGACATGAAACAGAGGTGGAGCAGGTGAACAGCTTTAGGTTTCTGGGGATCAGCATCACAGAAAGCTCTGAAACAACTGCATGTAAACTTAAGGAAGGCAAAATTCCTCTGCCAAGTTCATAATAGTTCAATAGAACTTTTACAGAGGAGCAATAGAAAGTGTCCTGACTGGTTGTGCATGGGCCAGGGCAGAAGAACTCTGCAGCTGGTGATTAAGATCACACAGAGCATCACTGGTACCCATCTACTAAGCATCAGCCACAGCCTGTTCACCCTGCTGCCATCTGGCAAGCGATAAAGAAGTACAGTATCCACTACTGGCTGTGTCAACACAGTCTGTCATAAAAAAAAGGGTGTATTTTTAAGACTAATTATTTATTCATGTATTTATATATTTTTTTGTTTTGTTGGTAGCATAAACGGATGACAACTTGCATTTTGTCATACAACCCTTTATTGTTGAATGATAATAAATTGACCTTTTCCCTTCTGAAGTTACCATTTTGGTAAGGCCCTTTAAAAAAAACTTTTTGCACATTAATTATGTCTAAAAATCCATTCACTAAAATGTCATCATACTGCTTAATTCATAAGTGTCTCAGAGCCACCCTACTAACTGACTATTTCGTTACATAGCTTGGCGTGGTGCACAGACTGTTGAAAAATGAAGGGAAGCTACACAGTGGTGCTGGAAAAAGAAGAAACTTGAGGATACGAAGACAATACCCACCCCAGCCACAGCCTGTTCTCCCTGCTGCTGTCTGACAAGAGATACAGAAGCATCTGCTGCCCTCCCACTAGACTTCAGAACAGCTGCTTTCCTGAGTCTGTGACCTGTAAATTCATCTCCACCTTAAATGAAAGTTTAATTTTCTGACTTATTATGTAATCAAAGATTGAAAAAGACAGAAAATAAAGGATCTGTAGGGCCTCTTGCCTGTGGTTACCTTTGGCCCCAAAATGACTAAATCCACTCCTGAATATCACAAATGACTGTTAACCTATTTAATGCTGACATAACTCAAGAAAGTACAAAGTCAGTGAGATGAGTCAAGACAACTTATCCAGCCACTCTCATCCATACTGCGACTGGATTCATAACAGATTATTAAACTGTGAAGGATAAGAAAAATTTAGGCCCCCAAACTCTTAGCCTAATGCCTGCTGGAATTTACTCACTATATCAAAGTTCAGCAGCACTGCCTTGCTCAGTGCTTCGACTTGTTAAGCCACATTTGAGCCACTTAACTAGGCCATAACTCCTGTTGCTACAAATTTAGCATCATTTCACATCTGATACAGCTTCCTTGAGCTCAAATTGTTTGATGTACACCACCGGACGTGTGAGCAGTGGCTGCTGACACCTCGGAAATGCTCACCTCTTCCACTGACTTACCAATGACTGCTATTTTCATCCAACCCACTGATCAGCCTAATCCACTGTTGGAGGATTTGTGCGCTGTGGTACAGAGCAATTGTGCTGCGGCAAAATGAGTGTGGCTTAATTGGAGCAAAGACTTAATGAGGGTCCCTTGAGGATTATCATCTGTGGCTTAGAAATGGCCCAGGTAGCGGAAGACACGGTCAAAGGGATCAGCTCACAGCCTTCAAAATTGGAGTGACAGCGCTGAGCTGCAACTGTGCCAATAGAATATTTAACTTTTGTGCCTTTTTTTTTTCTAGCGGGGTCCTTGGAGAGAGGTGAACTAAAGCGAAAATCTCCAAGGAAAATACGGCTGCAGGACCAACAGCATTTTGCCAGAGCTGGAGGAAAGTGATGGAGCATTTACTTATCTATTTTTCCCCCATTTGATCCCGGAACCCGAAATACCTCTGTGTACGTGCTACACTGATTGTAAATTAAGACTTTTTTAAAAACTCCATTATCTGCTAAATACTATGCTGTTGTAACCGCAATAAAAGTTAATTGAAATTATTTTGGCTAAGTAGTTTTCTTCATTATAATATGAACAAAAAATCTCATGGGGGTATTATCACAAAATTAGTGCTACTTATTAATTTTTACAACTACAACTAACAATTCTTTTGATTATCTTTTAAGCTGCTGATTATGTTCTAGATTAAACAAATTATTGATTGGTCTATAAGATGTCAGAAATGGTCAAAAAATATCCATTACATTTCCCTAAAGCCCAGTGTAACATCATCAAATAGCTTGTTTTGACTGATCAACGATATAAAGCCTCAAAATATTCAGTTTACCATTACATATGAGAGATAATTGCAACAAATGTTCACACGTGAGAGCTAGTATCAGTATATTTGTGGGTTATTTTTCTGTCCATCAACTAATGGATTAATTGACCATTTTTTAGCTCGAAACATTTTCTTACTAATGGAAATATTGGTGATTCCTGTGGTAAAACAAAAAAAACTTGTATAGGAAAATGCTGCCGCTATGGTGGAGAGGTAAAGTAGACCCTTCACTGGCTCTCCAAGCAGTTTATTTCTCTGAGGAGCCTGTCTCCACTTGACAGCCACAGATCAGATATGACTGACCAAGATAAATGGTTAGGCTCTAAAGTCAGATCAATTCAATCTAGCAACTGTCCTCGCCAGGAACAAAAGGGCACACTGTCAACAAGGCTCAACTCACTTCAATGCTTATTCACTGTCTTTTTGTCCTTGTTACGTAAATACCGGAAACTGTGAATGTCCTGTTTTTTTAAAAGTTGAACAGGTAACATTCTCAAACTCTAAAGCAGTATTTTAAATTTGTATCATTACAGCTGGATTTTTCATTTGCTTTTCATTATTGCATGTTTTTTTTTGTTTCAATTCAGCCCTGCAGGCTAGTGTGCAATAATATCCTTTCAATCAGTGGCTTTTTTTCCCATAAGCCTGTGCAGTACATCACAATTTCCCTGTTGGATTTATTACCACATTCTACATCCGTTATCATGAATTATTTCACATTTCAAGTCAGTGGGTTTCAAGGTCTGAACTCGGGCGGACTCAAGACAAGGCTGGAGTCATCATCTGAAACAGTGTTACTCAGCCCAGACCCCAGGCAACAAGTTCATTATATAGCGAGACATGAAGGGCAAGTTTGTGCATTCAATTCAATTAATGACACAAACATGCCAAAGGAAGCTTTTAGGCCCAGCTGCATTGATCCAAAGCTCAATTTAATTACATACACAACAAGGAGCACTAACAACAATCATTTCTAGTCTTACCACTGCATTGTGTCCAAGAATGTTCTTGCATTAACTAAACTAACAAGTCGCACAAAAGCACTTCTCATAAATTTCTTAGTGGCTGCATGCATAGTGAATGCAGGGCTTGATCTTCACAATGTACATTAATTCCTGTAGATACAGCTTGCTCACAACTGTTCCCACATTTTAAATTTACAAGCAAATGCAGTTCACTCTTAAAATGTTAGAGGGCCAGTGTGTAGGATTTTGTGTGCAGTGAGCTTCAAGACTGCAAACACCTTGTCTCACTCTTCTCTTCCAAGCATGTAAGAAAAGCTACGGTGGCCACACCCCTCGCACAAGGTGTTAAAGACCCTCTCTAGAGCCAGTGTTTGGTTTGTCTGTACTGTGCTACAGTAGAAACAAGGCAGTGATGATCTGCTTGCTGGGGTGGTGCACTCATATGAATGAGTATCCATCTCTCTGCTGGGTAGGAGAGAATGGTGCTACGTGAAATGGGGAAGATTTCTTTAATACATTCATGGCCTTTAATTTCCTTGAAGGGATAGTTCAGATTATTTGAAATGGAGTATGTGGTTATTATGTGGTACAACAGTCAGTGTATCTACAGTAGATGCCAGTCGACACACCCCAATTTGGAGAAGAAGACAGGCACAGAGGCTAAGCAATGTACTGCTACTGGCAGGCTTAGCAGCAAAATGTGTTTTAACTGCTTTCTTTTTCAAAAAAAGGTCCACCTAAAAAGATCAATAAGAGTTTACATTTTGAATATTTTACCAGTTTACATTGCTTTCAGACAGCCTTTTCTGACTGTAAACCACTGTTTTCTAAGCCAAATATCCCTCTCTCCAAAACAACCGATGTTCTGCTTGGTAAAATGACTGATTTGGCCTATGGATTTTGGTTGGTTTGGAGAGAGTGGTATTTGGCTTATATAACAGCGGCTTCCTCTAAAGACAAACTCATGGATTAGCTCCCTTCTGTGTACACACACAGCCATTCATCTGCTTACTTGGTCCAATTTACAACACTGCCTCTTTTCTACTTTTATCTTCCTTGTATTTTATTTTCCTTTTTGATTCGTTAATGCCTAAGCCATCTGTCTTATGAGTTATAGGTATATATTGTCCTTTCCCCCCTGTTTTATGTCTGTTCATACTCATATGTCCATCTAAAATTCAATAAAATGCAAAAAAGAAACATGGCAGCGCAACATGGTGGCCTCCAGGGAAGAGGACTCATGACTTATGTAGATATAAAGGGCTCATTGTAAGGAAATGAAAACACAACAATTCTTATTTTATACACTAATGGAAGCATACTGCTGAATATTATATTCCATTTCTGCCAATAAATCCCCATAAATCTTACACTCTGGACCTTTAACTGTTTGACTGGATTACTGAGCAGTATGATAGCAATTTTAAATTACAGAATGCATTATTGATTTGATGAATATAATGGTTCAGTTCCTTTACAGTGTCTGAAATACAGAGCTATTAAAGTGACTATTATGGTGCAAACCCCTAAGAGCTTTGATACAATGTTGTGATTTCTTTTGTGTCTCTTTTTTTAGGTCACGGCTGAAAATATCTGCTATCTGAAAGATGGAGAAAGTAGCCTGTAACCTTAATGCCTTTTATATTGGGTGTTCTATTCAAACTAACAATGCAGCACATGATTTTGACATATTGTTGTGAAAATGTTTTTTTTTTTCATGGTAAATTACATCCCAGTGCCCGGAAACTACATTACTGTCAGAAGGAGATGCTATTTTCAAATGACGGGTGACGTGGTTGATGGATATGATAACATACTACATATGTTGACACTCGATTAGACAGTGTATCTAGGCGTGTGCATGTAGAGACATTACCAGCCTCCAATCCATATTGCCTGGAGTAGCTCTATGGAAAGTATTAACAGCCTCCCCTATCCTCCTTTTCATCTGTCTCTCTTCAAAGAGAATAAAACAGAATAGACGAAAAGCAAATTCAGCTCTCTTACTATTTTACACACAAAGGCAAACTGAATAAAAAAAGACTGCATAGCAACATGAAGACTATTAGTTCAAAAGGTCACAAAAATGTCACAAAGAAGTCACAGAAACTTTTGGGTCAGAGGCATATTTTTAACAAGCTGATCTATACGCACACAGCTTGGATGAAACATAAAGGAAACAGTGTCAGGAAAGTGTCAATGCTTTCAACATAAACAGACGGAGAAGAGAAGATGAAGGTACCTACACCTGCCAGACTGCATTAATAAGAAAAACAAATAATAAATTAATTAACATTATAAAGTAAACAGGAAGACAACATTTGGTCAGAAGGCTGTGCATGAGATAGGGTAAATATAAGAAACAAAATCCCTTAGGAAAAGATTTTAAAAGATTTTAAAAGACTGGAACGGGAAAATTCTTCTGCCTTTGGCCCCATGCTGCGAGCTCAGTGACCACCACAGACTAATGCTGTGTGAGAACTTCCCTAAACAAAGGTTTATTGCATCATTGCTTGAAGCACAAGGCGCCTGAGTCAGACTCCTACAGTGTCTGAACCTTGGGACCTTGTTTTATGAGGCCAGTCTTGAACAATTTGCAGAGTGAGGACCAAAGAAGGAGTTTGCCCCCAACCTCTTTATGCCTGTACAAGGGTTATGGAACAGTATCAAAAGCTGAAGTGAAGCAGTTCTCCTAATTGAACAACTACACTAGTGCCTGACATGAAGGATTTGAACAAGATGAAGACCAAAAGACATTAACTGAAGATACATGTAGGGCTGGGGGATATAGTTGAAAAATGTATCACAATAAAATGTTTCATTTCAGTCAATATTGAAAATTCTGAATAATTTTGAATGGCCTATTAATAAGACAAGTAAAAACTAGAATTATCACCTCACAGTTGTATGCTTCTGCTAACCAGTCAAGTTCCAGATCACGTCCACGTCTGTATAATCTATGTAGCGAAGACTTTGAAGGAATTCAATAAAAGGTACTAAGTATATTTTTTATCACTATACTGGCATGTCTGATTCCAGTGAATAGTTTCCAGTGAGAAACATGCTGTCTTGAGTGGAGTACAGAGGACAGATGGAGAGCTGAACCTTATGATGTCACCTTTGACCTTTTAGATATAAACTGTCCTCCTCCATCATTTTATTCTGTTAGACATGTGAAATTTTGTTAGGGCCAAAAACATGTTTTGTGAGGTCACAGTGGCCTTTGAACACCAAAATCTAGTTAAGGTCATCCTTGAGTCCAAGTGGAAGCTGGTGCTAGATGTAATGAAATTTCCTCCAGCTGTTCCTGAGAGATCACAGTTCACGAGAATGGGAGGGATGTGCGGTCACAGTGACCTTGAACTTTGACTGCCAGAAACTAACCTAATCTAGTTCATCCTTGAGACAGAGTGGACATGTGTACCAGGTATGAAGAAATACCTTCAAAGCGTTCTTAAGATGTCACATTCATGAGAATGGGATGGATGGACAGATCGACAACCCGAAAACATAATGCCTCCGGCTATGGCTGTCACAGGCACAAGAAGGTTGAATTTAACCACTTTACTTTGAAATTAGCCAATTTACTTTGAATTTAACCACTTTATTTATCAATGTGCACAGATAATAGATTTAAATAAGACAGTCTGTTGTTGTGTCACATGTCAACGGTGTAACTGCTAAATGATTAGCTGTCTGCCTGTCACTCATAGCATACTCCATTATTAGGCAGGATTATGCAATAAAATAATAAGTGAAATAATCAGTTAATTTATGGGTATCAGCCATGAGAAGCAGGTAATTATCTGTTCTCACACCTGCATGTATTTGTTATGTGCTTTGTGATGGTTTGCATTTAATGCTTTTAAGTGAAACTACTGTTTCTGCTTTTAATGCTTTTAAGTGAAACTACTGAACATTTTATTGAATAATTTTCCTCCTGCTATTGAAGAAATGTCTATTGCTGATACATATCAGCTTGCCATGACCTAGATACAATATTTGAGAAATTTTGGTGTTCTGTCATTAGTAAAACCAGAGATTTCTAAATAATTCTTTTAATTCCTCACAGTTCTATATGTGTTAAAATATGAGGAAGAGCTAATTGTTCTTTTAACTTCAATGTCAGTCTGCCACTTACCAAAAAAAAAAAAGTCAACAAGCCTGTAACAAAATACTTATTAAGCAAAATAGAGCTGTTGTTTTAGAAATGTATAAAATAAATCTGCATAGTGCTTTTTATTCATGTGAAAATTTGTAATGTTTCGAAGCATAGTACACAGAACACATTAAAGCTGTCTTACAGGCAGTTCCTCTGAAACACTCCCTCTCTTTCTTTTTATCGCATGCAGACATGCAATGCTTTATGCAGTACATTTAGCTGAGGGAAGTGATTTAAAAATGCTGGCCTGAAGCCCTCACACCCTGCCACACAAGCGCAGATGACGCGAGACTCTGGGAACCCTGATGTGATAGCACATGCCACCAAATCCACAGTTAATTGGACACTTCCTTCACAACAGGCCTGTGGTAAACAGCAGCGAGCAAATAACAAGGCTAAGACAAGCTTCCAGAATGAACAAGAGGAAATATCTCAGATAACGAAACCAACAGCAGATGTGTTGTCCTCCGCAGTATATTGTGTTTAGAACAACAACTCTTCTTTGACTGCATAATCCTCAGCATTCTGCTAAACTGATTAGCCTTCCCATGCTTAACAGCTGGTATCTTAGCCCAATTTGTCCGGCTTGGAAATGTTAAGCAGAATCATGTCTGCTGCATTCTTCGTGCCAAATGGACATTTGTGTGTAGAAAATGGTCAGCAGCCAGGTACTGAGGAGGGATTGCACATGATCAAAAAGGATTTCATGGAAGCAGATTGAGAGAAAGAGGACTTATGGAAATATAGTGCTGCATTGTGCTGGATGTCTCAATTTTCATGAGCCAGTCCACATGTGGTTGTTTCACTGCTGGAAGATGTGAGGGTTTAGAGAGCTATCCAGCTCACCAGAAACAGTGAATTCCAGCTGAAGTAAAGGAGTTACCCGTGAAGAATGTCAAACATCGAGCACGCCAAAGGGACACAAAGAGTTGTCTCCAAATGCGGTGGGCTGAAAGGCAAGTGAGCATTTGACATATTTGACTACAAAGAGGTGTCCATGTTGCAGCTCTGCTCCACACAGTCCACTTTGCTGGAATACAGACTTTCTGGCTCCTGCGACAGCCAAGACAGAAGAAAGCTGTAGACAAGCCTCCAAGTTTAAAAATGCCTCTATACAAAGTCCAAGATGATAATGAACTATCGTGAAACAACTCGGAAGGTAGCAATTAAGACTGATGGCATTTCTAGGACTTGACTTGACACGACAGCCAACCTAAATAACACCTCTTTGGTTAAAAACTCCTAATTTTGAGTTTAGTATAACGTCAAAATTTGCACCCCTTGCTACAGGTGACAGCCATATATTCTTAGACTGGGTGGCACCAACAAAGATTAATTTAATCTAAGATTAATTGTAATCTGAGTTTACCAAAACTAGGTTTTAAATGAGTCAATCCAGATTTACACTCGCATTTAGTAAATCCAAGTTTAATGATAATGTAACCTGAAATTTAATAAAAATATAATCTAGCTTAATCAATTTGGAGATGCTTGCTTACCCAAATTGAAATAAATAAAAACAAATTTGCCTGCCGTCAAGTACAGTAATTATAAAAGAGGGAGGGAAACACTTAAGGATAATAACGATTAATCAATGATGGATTAATTGGTCATTAAAAATTGGGTCCATCAAGTAAAATTTAACCTATCTACTATGAAATAAAGATCTCCATGTTAGCTCATATTCAAGTATACCATGTGTTATATACTGTATGTAGGCCTTTACATCTTCATATGTTTCATAGGTTATGTAATGCTGTCAGGGAATATGCAGAATGTTGCGGTGGAAATAAAGCTTTTAAAGTGGAGGGAAAAATGCATTTGGTATTGTTTGGTATAAGCAAATTATTCTATTTTTTAAATAAATATGAATCAGTTAATTGATTGTTAATGCTACCAATGATCGATTAAGGAAAGTGCTTACAACTTGCAACTCTAGAAACCCTTAATGTTCAGCTGTTGTGCATTCTTTAAAAAAGAGACAATACATTGTTTGCTAGCCTGCCAAAAAGAAAAAAGTTATATTATTTGCTTGCGTACCAAAAAGCTAACTAAATGTTATATTGTTAGCCAGCCAGCTAAAAAGCTTGGTAGCCTATTAGTTAGCTGCTATCAGTCTAGTCTATTCATGATTTTCTGATGAGTTTGGTTATTTTTAGTTATATTTTATGCATATTTTCCTCATCACTGAGACAGCAAAGGCGGGAGCCCGAAAGTGTGGCTCCAGTGCTGATCACTACTGCTCAGACTGGCTCCAAATAATGTCACTGCCACAAGGTGGTAGTGCTTGGGATGTTTTGGCTTCAGTTTTGTATGGTAGGAGGTAGTGCTGTCCATATTTATTTATATCAGTGGTTGACCTTGCACTCAGTCACATATGTTTACCCAGCAAAGTTGTTTGGCCCAGGTGGCAAGTACCTTTCACCAGGGCCCGCCAGTGTCTTTTTTGACGTGGGTCCAGCATGGGTCAGCGACAGACTGATGTCAGCATTAAGGTCAGACCCTATAGTCAATGTGATAACATAATCACACAACTGAGAAAAGCCAATTTCACATATGTCCCCCCAAAATAAAATTCCCTGATGCTTAGGCTGGGCGGGGGTTCAACCTAGGCCCAGTGGCAATACACTGCATTGCATCTGCATTAATAAACTAGCTATAAGTCAGTATTGACAATATTAGATATTGTCACAGCCCAGCTCAAGACAAGGGCAAAGGATACAAGTTAAACAGTGGCAGTATAAAGTATATAAATCAGAGACATCAGTACTGTTTTGCATGCTTTAATGCGTGTATAGTGAGGTGCAATGAACAAAGATTAAAAAAATAATAAAAAACACAGAAAATCTGAACCCAAACAACAAACCATACACCCAAGGCGAGAGAGAAAATCTGACTTCCCATCAGTTTATAGCAGCAGGCACAGGTGTTAATTAATGATGCACTTCCTGCTTCGCCCCTAAAAGCGAAAATCACCCAAAACAGGAAGCCAAGACGGATGTCACAATATATAGATCTGATATGGAGTACATGAACATTTAAAAAGTGTGGGCACAACAATGATCAGTATAGAGTTACTGCTGCAAATAAAAGGCAAGACTGTTTTACTGAGCAGTCTGCATCTAAAGGGTTCAATTTCTGTTACCTCTGAATTTGCATAACAAAACACAAGCTGTACAGTTCATTAGTTTTATCCAGTGCTCCATCGCCCTTATCTTCACATTAAGGATGAGGTCAGCAACTCATCAACTACCTCTACGGACCATGAGGCTGAGAGTTGAAAAAACACAGCACTTAAATACACATTAAATGTATATTAAATATCACTTAAAGAATGTATTGTCCCCCCAGAAAATGCGACTGACCACTGAGAAAAGAAATAAAACCAGAACTTTTTTTTTTTTTTGTACCTGAAGCATTTTCTATCAACTCAGGACTAGTCTTGTGAAAATTTAATTTCATGGGTGACGATGATACAGATGGGATACTGGTTTCCAGACAATTAGAATTATGTTATTTCTCAAATAAATCTGTCTCTAAGTGACAGCCTGATTCATCCCTTAGCACTCTGTGTGATAGTGTTTTATTACCAACAACTGCTTCCATTTAAAAAACAGTTAACAAATAACGATCAACAAATTTAGCATGACATTTTGCATGTGTGCCTGCGTCACAGTGAGGTCAGAACGGGGATGAGTTATTCTTGATCTAAGTGCCTTAGCAAATGTCTGATTCGACTGCCAGTCTGTGTGACCCACGGACAATTATACATATCTACTATTATCATATTTCATCTGTTTCATGCAAATCCCTGCCGTTTGTGCAGCACTGTGCCCTCAGGAATCCACCATTGTTATATTTTATTCAACTTGATGAATCTTTCTTTCATTTGACAAAATCTGACAAAATGACTCAGGCATATGAATTAAGTATTTGTGCTTTTGCCTCAACAAAGGGAACAGTTTGAGTCACGCCATGAAATACAAGTGCATCACGCAATAAATACAGTCATCTACTGTATGTTTTGTGTTAATGAAATGATTTAATACATTTACAATAAAGCTCATAAAACTTAATAAATAATAATGTTTAGAGGCTTCAAAGCTACTACAGGGAGTTTTTAAGTGGTTATGAAATGGTTTCAGTTTATACTGATGCCTCTATATGACCTACATAAGCAAACAAGACCGTCAGTGAAAAGATTGGCTATTTCTGTGAAGTTACTCTTAATGGCTGCCACCAGGTCAGATTCTGCTAGAAATCAGATGAAACAAGTCTATGTTTACACTTTCCCTGGCAAAGTTACAGTGAGTAGCATGTTAGCCAGTTAAAAAGAAGCAGGAGGAGATCTTTATTTTATTCATGACATTGTATTTTTTGGTTATCATGGTGGAAATGCTACCACCATTTCTTTTTTTCTACATTTCACCTTACATTAATTACTTATTTACATAAATTATTTCTTTTCCATTTCATATTCAAGTCCCCAGATAGCCCTATTATTGTTCTTAGGTTTTGTATATTTTCTATTATTTGTATAGATTTTAGATGTTTTATTCTGTATTATTTATACATAAATAATGCACTGTTGACTTTATGTAAGCACTAAGAGTGAAAGACACTCTCATTATGTGTGTGTATGTCTGTTATGGGTATTCTGAGCTGACAGTGGCACAAATATTTTTAATACACATCTAATATCTTCTAATACATTTCTCTTGTGTTGTTCTTTTACCTAACTAAACAAACAAACAAAAAAAACAGGCTGCATCATTATTCTGAGGGACATACATGAAGGGGGCCCTGGTATATTTTCTATCTTGTAAAGGGTCCAAAGCAAGAACCAAACTCAAACCAAAAAATTGAGAACCTCTGATTAAAACTATATATGGTAGGTTATTATCACTCACATCACACACATTGTTTGTTGGTAAAATCATAAAGCCAAAGCTAAATCAAACAATAATATTGCATAAGCCACATAAGAAACCTTATAAGATGCTTTCAAACAATGTAGTATAACGTGGCCTCTGTGTAGTCCCAGCTGTCAAAGAGGACAGTCCAATCAAACGGTCTCAGCACAAGGATTCATCTCATAGATAAAAATCTCTCTGGTGTTAGCTGAAATGTCAGACGTTATCTGCATCCGTTTTAATTGATTTCTCTCTGTCTTCCATCTAGACAGGTGTTTCTTTCCACACTCTCAGTCCAGTCTGCTTGTTACCAGTGATGGCAGCTGCCAGTGTGACTCAAAGTTGTGCATCCACAAGTCAGCAAGATACAAAATGAGTCTGTTGATTCATATCTGTTAAATACATTTAATGTATTTAATATATACGTTAGACAGACATGTTTGATTTTTTTTTTTTTTTTTTCATTCGCCCTGGGTGAAAATCAATTGACTTATCACCACAGTGTGGCTGTGGATCTTTGGCTAATATGATAAGGGACTGTAAAGGTGTGAACTATCTCACTTTTTTTACTTTCCGTCACTCCTTTAGCCTCATACAAATGCATCATAAAAATGAACTGATTTTAATTGATTTTCGGTGGGTTTAAATAACTAAAAATACTTCATATGTTTGCCATTACAACAGAATGTTGGTCATTAGTACTGCTGAGTGTTGTAGTGTGTATGGATATCAAATGTTACGTACTGTGCTTTTTTTTCTTCATCTGCTTTTTGTGTCTTTTTTTTTTTCATTATAGTATCATGAATAAATTATGTGGACCCCAGGAAACAGAATCCAGCACAAGTAAATTTTGTTAAACACAATTTATCTATCCATCCATCCATCGTTGTTCTCGACTTTGAATTAATGACTGGGAAAAAAAAAAACCTCATAGGTGTGATCGTCTTCTTTGCAGAGGTGTGAAAGCTCAGCTTGAATAAAGCAAGCTGTGAATAAATGGTTTGGTCTGTGACTGTTCTGACTGTACTTGGAAGTTTTTACAGATTCCAAAAGCCTCTGTGTCATTGCAATTCGTGACTGAAGTCACAGAATCAGGCAAGGTGACAGGCTGCAGAGGTTCACCTGACAATTTGAGAAACTCAGCCAAATTTCAACTATTATTTCAGTTTCTTATTTTTCTAAATTGTTAGAGGGTGGTTGGTAGGTTGTCCTGTTTGATGTTGAGATATAATAGAGTATAATACTGTTATGATTTTTTGTTACTAGTTGAGGATGTAAACATCTTTGTGATTTCTGGGGTGTTTTTTCGTTTGTTTTTTGTCTGCACGTTTACCTTTTACACATATTTGTCAAATATGCCATCAATATTTGACAAAGTCTCTTGTGAACACGTTTTTACTCAGAAGATTTTGTGCCAAAAGAAACTGGGACAGGAACAACCATTCAACAAAGACAGACAATTCTATGCAATGACATAAGCCTAAAACACAAAGTATTCGAGCAGACAGCACAACACGACAAGAAATCTATGTCAAGCCAAGAACTGAAGTCGATTCAAGTCTTTCTCCTATGTAGCCCTCCTTTTCTCTTTTCATACCTTATTCAACATCAACAGTTCAAACGTTTGAGCAGATACATCCAAGTGTATCACTACAGAAGTCCACACATAAATGTTAAAACAAAGACTACTGAACTTATGGAACATTTTATTGAACATTGCAGTATGGATCATAGAAGAAAAGTTTCAGGTTAAATTAACCTTGAAAGAATTTTGCTTCTCACCAGTAACACAGAGAAATCAAGGTCTTAGGTAGTTCTACCCTATTGATGCTTAAAAAAATCAATGGTGCCTTGAAGATACTGAATCCAACTTAATCATGCCAGTGATGCCACAGTCACAAATGTCCTCAAATAGTTGTCACTTAGGCCTGATAATTAGAATAATACAAGCGTCATGCCAGTCTTATCATATTTCTTGAAATACTTTCCTGGATTTATACTTTACATTTGTTATTTCAAAAAAGTAGATTTAGATGCTTAAAGGTCCAGCACGTAAGATTTAGCGGGATCTACTGGCAGAATTTCATTAGTGTATAATTACCTGAAAAAAAAATTGTGTTTTTGTTTCCTTAGAATGAGACGTTTATATCTACAGAGGACGCAGGTGCTCTTCAATCTGAATGAACAAAGTGGCTTTAGAGGGGGCATTTTAACAAGTTTTGCAGCCACCACAGTTTTTTCTCCACACTTGAAAAGTGAAGGTGAGGCGAGTGGTATTCAGTTGGTTGCAATCTACAACTTAACCACTAGATGCCACTAATTCAGACACACTGGTTTTAAGTGTACTTGATGTGATTTATTTATTGGCATGCCAAATCCAAAATGATTTTTAGGATTTTAAGACCAGCTCTTCATAGAATACAACTGATACTTCTTACTTTTTGGCATTTGACTGTATTAGTTTGAACTGTTAATTGTGATTTTTCATACATTAGTCTGGTGACACTGAAATCGCTGCTTGTGTTCACTGCCTGTGTTGCTGACGCACTTTAATCATTTCTGGTGCCAGTTGGAAGATATCAACAACCCCCACCATGTGCTACTTGCAGTTACCACTAGTAGGCTGACATGAACGGTTATTGTAGTAGGCAGTTGATATTTACAGAACATCAGATAACACAGCATCAACAGGCTACTTGCCAATAACACTTGCTGTGTGAATGGCAATAGATAAATGGACATACAAGATAGGCAGGTCCCATTGTAGTGTGAGTGTTGTTCCTTTGAAAAAAATATATTCAACAGGTTTCTTGGTGAAAGACAATTTAAAAATAACTAAATATTTAAGCAATACTTGCTGTAGATGATGTTGACTTGTTGAAGATGCTCCATATGAGTGAAGAGGAGGTCTGTATGCAGAGTATGGGATGCTTGGTTCTATGCAAATATTATCAAGGGTACAATCTAGACCTGATCTATATGAAAAGTGCCTTAAATTAACTTCTGTTATGATTTGGTGCTATATAAATGAAATCAATTTGATTTGATATGACTTTCCAAGTAAAAATACAGCAGATGTAGGTTTGCATCTCACTTGAGAGCATTTTGTACCTGTTCACAATTTTTTAGTATGTTTACACATGTCAGGTGAGTGTGTTTGATCCATTTTTTTTATATTTGAGCAGATCTGAGCATGACCCTAGTGAGGGAGAGCACAGCTACAATCAGTCAGCTGATCAACTGCACTGGAATAAGGCTCCCACTGAAGCACAACAAAGTCAGAGAGGAGGGTAAAGGTGAAGTAGGGAATCTGAATCTCTCAGTGGAGCGACAGACGGGGGCCAAATAAGAGCAGTGAATTTGAGGTGATGGTGCACATGAAGAAAGAAGGGAGATAGAACATGGACTGTATCAGATGATGGGTTATGATTCAGAAAAAAAAAAA